>CACRXK020001162.1:0-21737 GCA_902702795.2 Paramuricea clavata | reverse complement strand
TATATGCAGCTGAGAGAGAACCCTTTATCACATTAAAGGACCACAAACCTAATTTTGAAAATAACCCTACCTGCCGTCTTATCAACCCTCGTAAGTCCGAAATCGGCAAAGTAAGTAAACAAATTCTAGACAGAATCAACTCAAAAGTTATCGAGTCTACCGGCATGAATCAATGAAAAAATACGAAATCTGTCCTGACGTGGTTTAATAACTTCGCCGACAAAGATCAGCATTCATTTATCGCGTTTGACGTAGTTGACTTTTATCCATCTATTTCCATTGAGCTTCAAAACGCTGCTTTAGATTTCGCATCAAATTACGACATTATTACGAACGAGGAACGAGAAATTATTATGCACGCCAAAACATCATGTTTACACAGTTCGGGAAATTATTGGGGTAAACGGACATCATCTACTCAGAATAGTCTCTTTGATGTTACAATGGGCAGCTTCGACGGTGCAGAATCGTGTGAACTGGTGGGTTCATATTTACTACATCTTATCACAACAAAGCATGGAAACAACTTCGGATTATATAGAGATGACGGGTTAGGAGTCATTAAAGCGACAGCGCGTGAGATAGAAAATATCAAAAAAGATTTGTGTTCCATTTTCAACAAATACGGACTCAAAATCACAATTGAAGCTAACAAGAAAATAGTCAATTTCCTTGACGTTACCCTTAATTTTGTCAACCAGGAAATATCAACCATACACCAAACCTAATAATATACCCCTTTACGTGCACAAGAAATCTAATCACCCACCTAATATCCTGAGCAATATCCCACTATCTATCAACAAACGCCTAACTGAAATATCATCCGATGAGGAATCATTTCAACGAGCCTCGCAACAATACCAGCATGCACTTGAGAATAATGGTTATAAACACCAGTTAAAGTACAAGCACCCAATAAATCATACAACCCCTCGAACCCGAAATCGAAGACGGAATATCATTTGGTACAATCCACCATTTAGTAAAAATGTATCAACAAACATTGGACAAACATTTTTGAATATCATCGATGATGAATTCCCGATAGGCCACCCCTTACACAAAATATTCAACCGCAACACTGTTAAAATAAGCTACAGTTGCATGCCTAATATCAAACAACCCATCGACGGACATAACAAGACCAAACTGTCCCAAACCGCCACAACGAGCGAAGAAAGCACATGCAACTGTAGAAAGAAAGAGGAGTGCCCAATGTCCAAAAAATGTTTGGTCGAATCCATTGTATACCAAGCTACAGTTTCTACCAACGACAATAGTCCACCTCAAACATATGTTGGTCTGACTGAAAACGCTTTTAAAACTAGATATTACAACCACAAAACCTCATTTACTTTGTACGAGAAAAGGAACTCCACTGAACTGAGTAAATATGTCTGGCAGTTAAAGCGCAGAGGAATTGAATTTCATATTAAATGGCAAACTTTGAAACGGGCCAAACCCTACAGCCCTGCTTCTAATAGATGTAATCTCTGCCTGTGGGAAAAATACTTTATTATATGTAAACCTGAACTGGCTACTTTGAACAAACGTAACAAATTAGTGTCTTCATGTAGACATGCGAAAAAATTTCTTTTAGCTAACATTTAAAGGGCATGCACTCGAGACAGACATATTTTTGTTTTAAATATACCGTGCAATCTTAATAGCTTGGTGTTATGTTATGCGTTGTTAATATTTCCGCGTCCTGTCAATTTTATCAAGTAACAAAATAATTGCTTTGCGTGCTTTGTAAATAGGATTAATTTAAAGCTTTCATCCACTTGTACATAAATACTGTAGGTTTTTTGCTGTAGTCATAAGGCTAATTTATCTGATGAGTGCCACATCTTGTGGTACGAAACTAATAGTAATAAAGATGCCTAGTGGAATTTGTTGAGTCGTTGCACTTATTTAATTATGCTCTGGATATCCATTGAGCACTCTGCCAAATGTTTTTGTAAACAACGAAACCTAATTATATATATATATATATATATATATATATATATATATATATATATATATATATATATATATATATATATATATATATATATATATATATATATATATATATATATATATATATATATATATATTTATATCTTAAAATTAATTATTGCTACTCAAGTTTCACGCCTTATTCAAGACGATCTTCAGGCAATTAATTCAGTTTGTGTTTGATTATTAATTGAATTAATTGCCTGAAGATCGTCTTGAATAAGGCGTGAAACTTGAGTAGCAATAATTAATTTTAAGATATAAATATATCTTGCTCTACTTTTGTATTAGTGTTGAGCACTTTATTATCTACTACAACAAAACAAATTATATTATATATATATATATATATATATATATATATATATATATATATATATATATATATATATATATATATATATATATATATATATATATATATATGCAATTCTCACTTCCAGATAAACACACAGACGACAACGGACATAAATTCGACTGCATGGTCTCAAACGAGATGCCTAGGACAAGCAACGACCAAACCAAGCGTGCACGCATGGCATAGTTTGGACAAACAAACATTTAACCGTCACATTGACATCCCTACAATTTACTTACCACTGAAACGCTCGCACAAATCTCCTAATTCATCTTCATTAACCTTTAACCCACCCTCAACTTCCTTCCCTACACCATCTCATGATAACATGCAATAATCACCCGCATTCCATAGTAACCAATGGCAACCAACATACTGAAATCCATCAACCAATCAGACGTTCCTACAGACTTCAACAGCGTCAACAACAGCGCGAAAATTCAAAAGATCAATCTTTCTGATGAAGACTCGAAGTACCGAGTATATATATATATATATTTCGACTCGGTACTTCGAGTCTTCATCAGAAAGATTGATCTTTTGAATTTTCGCGCTGTTGTTGACGCTGTTGAAGTCTGTGGGATTAACACTTGATTGGTTGATGGATTTCAGTATGTTGGTTGCCATTGGTTACTATGGAATGCGGGTGATTGTTGCATGTTATCATGAGATGGTGTAGGGAAGGAAGTTGAGGGTGGGTTAAAGGTTAATGAAGATGAATTAGGAGATTTGTTCGAGCGTTTCAGTTGTAAGTAAATTGTAGGGATGTCAATGTGACGGTTAAATGTTTGTTTGTCTAAACTATGCCACGCTTCTTTAAACTCACGGGCATGTTTAGTAGTTGCTTGTCCTAGGCATCTCGTTTGAGACTGTAAAATAGACTGAATAATGATTTATTACAAATGTCAATCAACGTTTGCTACATGCTTAGAAGTTAATTATTAACTTATCGCATCCTACAAATACTACATTACTCTCCCTCTATTTTTTTTTAACTGAATGTCAACCACTTAATAAAATGTCCTTGCCTTGTGTTCATACTTATGTAAATCAACGTTGTCTGATGTTTCTATAATTTAAACGTTTATATCGTTTTACTGTTTATAACATCAAGTCTGGTACTGATATCGTATTACCGGTCTTTTCATTCTTGTTCATCTCCTTACACTTGTTTCTTGCTTTGGTGGTTCCTCTGTTTCCGTCGATCTTCCCGGTGCTGTATCTTCTTGCTCCTCCTCGCTTTCCTCCATTACTACCTTCTTAAAGTGTGAAACGTTTCTTGTCACCGTCTTACCATCTCTTTTAGCTATGATGGTGTTGTACTTACGTTGTTCTACCGTATAATGTTCTGGGTCAAACTTTGATGTTAACTTATTGTTCCTCTTCTGTTTGCAAATGACGAAGTCACCTTTTTTGATACCAGCTTCCTTTGTTTTTTTTTTGTTTCTGTCGTAGTACTCTTTGTTCTCTTCTTTCTTCTGCTCCAAATTCTGCTTCGCCCTCTTGTGTCTATTAATTACTTTTTTCTTGTGAGTTCTGGTAAATATCCCCGAATTTGTCTGTTAGAAAGTAGTTCACACGGATCGAGTGACTTTAGTAGTTTGATGAGGAGTTGAACGGTATTGAAGTAGAAACCTTTGCAGTTCTTGCTTCCAATTCTTTCCCTCAATTTCTGCTGTTTTCAAGAGTTTTCCAATTGGTTTCATAAATCTTTCTACAACGGCATTACCCTGGGGCCATAGTGGTGTAATTGTTTTCCATTCAATACCAAGGGTTTTAGCGTATGTTTCAAATTCTTTCCCATTAAATGGGGGTCCATTGTCAGTTTTTATTTTTGATGGTATTCCATATCTGGCAAATATTGTATATAATTTTGGTTTGCAAGTTTCTGCTTCGGTTGAGTTGACTATTTCTACCTCTGGGAATTTTGAGTAGGTATCGATAACCACTAGCAGGTATTGACCAGTTCGGGGTACTGGACCATAGAAGTCGATTGCTACACTAGTCCATGGTTTGTCTTCGGTTGGTGTTATTTTCATTGGCTCCGGGTTATTACCGTGACCTAGCTACTGATTGGCAAGGAATGCATTTGTCTACCATTTCTTTCACTCGTTTGTCCATATTTAGGTACCAGATATTTTCGCGTAGTAGGCTTTTCGTTTTCTCAATTCCCTGATGCCCAATATGACCTAATTTTGTTGCTCTTTCTTGTAATGCTGTTGGAATGACCAGCCGTGTGTTCTTCAACAGTATACCTGCTGATGCATTGTACGTAAGTTCGTCGGCGCAAAGTCTAAACGGTTTAAGATCAAGATCGTTCTCATCCCATTTTCCCTCTTCCAGACATTTCTTAACTTTTTGTAATACTGGATCGTTATGGGTTTCTTTTTTAATCTCGTCAAGTGTCATTGACTTTGGAACTGAACAGTTAGTTACATAGTTCACATATTCTTCTGCTGATGCACTAGTTATTTGTTCTCTCTCTATGACAGCTTGATGTCGACTTAAGTAGTCAGCTTCGTTTAAGGATCCTTTGCGGTAAATGACTTTGAAGTTGAATGGTTGTAATCGCATCATCCATCTCTCGATTCGGGCTGGTGGTCTGGATCTTGGGTTATTGAATATAGATTCTAATGCTTTATGATCAGTTATCACATCGAATTCTGATCCAATCAAGAACATTCGAAAATGCTCAATTCCCCATACTAAGCTAAGTCCTTCAATATCTGCATGGGCGTACCGGAAGGAACAAATTAGGGGGGCGGAAAGAAAATTGCCCGACTTTTCGGGATTCTGCCCGACTAGTACCAAAACAATTTCGGTAAGTGTACCATTTTAGGGGTCAAAAACATTTTCCGGACAACCAATATTTTTCGGAACTTCACACAAATTTTCGAAAAATCACAAAATTTACCAAAAAATTGACTCCATTTTGGACAAAATTGACAGAATTTGTCCCATTTTTTTTATTGAAAACCAAAATTGCCCGACTGTTGATCGAATATTGCCCGACTGCCCAAAAAACTGCCCGGTACGCCTAGAGTATCTTGTCTCAACTGGGCTGAGTGCTCTGCTTGCATATGAAAGGATTTTGTACTGCTGGCTGTGATGTTCTTTCTGTGCTAGTATTGCATTAATTCCATAAGGGGAGCCATCTACGATTACTAGACTTCGTTTCCTTGTATCGAAATATGCCATAACTTTATGGGGTACTTGTTAGTTTCTTTTTCAGTTACTCAAATGCTTTCTGTTGTCTATTTTCCCTCTTAAACGCAATGTTTTTCTTGGTTAGTTCTCTTAGGAGGTGCTGTAATAGTTGCATAATTCGTGGCAAGTGTTGGCCATTCCCAGAAAACTTCTAACTTCTCGAGCAGTTTTGGGAGCTGGTACTCTAACCATGTTCTCAATTCTCTCTGGATCTGGTTTGGTTCCTGCTGCTGTAAATTTTAATCCAAAGAACGTAATTTCATCTTGTAGAAATTCACATTTTTCCCCTTTCACTTTCAAGTTTAGTGCTGCTAGCCGTTTTACACAGTTCTCTAGTGCTTCATCGTGTGACTTTCAGGTTTTACCATGAATAATAATACCATCCACCAGGTTTTTCACTCCTCTGATATCGCTAAGGTTTTGTTGTAGCACATTTTGGATATCTCGGAACAGTCCTTCGTGGGTAGAAAACGTTGTAATGAATCGACTGTCTGGGTGTAATTCGAGCTGGTGATATGCTTGCTTTAGGTCAATCTTTGAGAAGAATTTTGCTCCATTTACCTCAGCCTTTAAAATCTTGTAAAGTTGGCATTGTGTGTCTCTCTTTTGATTGCCTGGTTTGCTTCCCTCATGTCTACACATAGTCTAATACCTCCGTCTTTCTTTCGTGTGACAACTATTGGAGATATCCATGGTGTTGGTTGATTGGCGACTTTCTCGACAATGCCTTGTTCTTCTAGTTTCTTTAGTTCCTTAGAAACATCATTTCTCACATGATATTGTATACGTCTTTGCCGCTACATAACTAGTTTGACATCGTCTCGGATATGAAGTTTAATTTGTTGATTGTTTAATTTTCCTTGCCCCTTGAAAACTGAACCGATGGCGCAGGCGACAGTAGACAAACAACAACAATGGTTTGGTTTTCTTATTATTAAATTATACAAACACGAAATTTGCATAAAATATGTATATATAATCTGAAGCTATAAGATAAAGAAGACAAAGAAAATTACGACTATGTTTACAAATATAAATACAATACATTACGTTACAATTACACTGTTTTTAACTTACATTTGTCCAAACCACTGATAAACTTTAAAACCATAAACCTAACTTGACTTTTCCCGGTTCAAAACATTAATTTTTAGCGTTTCTTTAGACTACTTTTATGCATGACTTTTAACGTTCAGCATGGCTTCCTTTTCGCGCGCTTTTTCTCAGTTCATCGCGGGCGACAATAAATATTCCACGTACGTCATGTTATTTTAGTCAAATCAACGTAACAAAAACTGTACTATATTTGTTTATGATTTCTTGTATTTTGGGGTCTTTTGATTGAGGAACACTTGTGTTGATTTCTGGATTGGTCTCGCATGCATTGCTGTGTGTATTGTTTTGATTTCTTTTTGTTTGTTTATCCTGTTCAGGAAAACCGGAAATTGTGTTAATTAGCTCGACCAAGGCCAACTAAATCTTGGGCTGTTTTAGCACATAGTAAATTTCCTCCTGCACCGTCTATTACATATATTTGCGACACGGTATAACGCTTTTTCGATTCGAGTGTTGCTTGAAATTGTCCGTTTAGAGGCAGAGGTGTGTGAAATCCATATGCGTAGATTTTAGTTGAACTTTTACGTAATGAACTTTTTCTCTTTAATTTCGCGTATGTCGTAGAATCAATGATGTCAACAGTCGCGCCAGTGTCAACCAAAAATAAAACGTCCTGTCCATTTATTTTTACGGTCGCGTGTGTTTTCTCCCTCGTTTCTTGCGATACTGTGTAAACATAATTTATTACATAATCCTCTTCTTCAGAGCTTTCAGTATTTGGTTCGCTTTGTGATATTCCGACAGCCTTTGCTTGTTGTTTTCGTTGTTTATTCTCACCCATCGTGATTGGCGCCTTTTGTCTGGGGAGGTAAAACCTTGCATTTGTAATTTCCCGAGGTTTCCCTTACTTACGAAAGATTATCCTCGTGTTCGACATACTTTAGCGAAGTGTCCCTTTATTCCGCAGTGGTTACAAATAGCAGACTTCGCTGGGCACGGTTGATTGTCGTGTGGATACTTGAAACCGCAGTAATAACACTTTTTCTCAGTGGGCGTTGCCATAGCCGTTGCATTTATATTTTCCCTTGTTTTGAATTGTTCTTCGATCCCAACGGCTTGAGCTGAACTAGTTTCGTATTTTCGTCCATCTATTAACATGTTTGCAAAACTATATTTTGGGTCTTGTAGTGCTTTCTTTCGTAATCTTGAAGAAGTGCCGTTCGTAACAATCTGCATCTTAATTTCAAAATCTATGTTTGTAAATTCGCAGTATTTTGCCAAGCCTCGTAAACGCGTATGAAATTCGTCGATTGATTCCTCTTTGCCTTGTGTCGCTTGTCTAAAAACATAGGTGCGATATATCACATTTTTCTCTGGTTCAAAATACTCTTTCACTGCTGACTTAAAATCTTTGGTTTCGCCCTCTTCTAGAGTCTTGAAAATTTCGTGTACTTCGGGCCCCGCCTGATACAATAATAAAGCTCGCTTTCTCGCATCGTCTTTAATATCTGCTGCAAGCAAATATGTGTTGAATCTCTCCAGCCATCGTGTCCATCTCGCACTAGTACTTGTAGGATCACTCCTTGGTTCAAAAGCAGGCATAGGCTGTATGTTTTGCGCCGCCATTCTAGTTTTCCGTTATATTTTTCACGCTGTTTATTTTTACATCCTCGTCGCCATTGTAGAATAGACTGAACAAGACGCCTACTCAGGCGTTCACTCCAGGTACAGTGCCTTAACTAACGGTGATCACTAGATAGTATACTTCAAAATAAGGTTTCCGTTTTTATAACGTAGAAAAAACTATCCTAACGCAAAACTAAACCCTAACCCTAATACTCACCCTAACCCCAACCTAACCCTAACCTAAACCCTAACCTAACCCTAACTTATTTTAATTATTTTAAAAATTGATATAAAAACGGAAACCTTATTTTGAAGTATACGGCGCAAAGCTACTTAAAGGTGATCTACAGTCCGATCTGCGCATGTGCACAAATGGGCCCACTTTTTATGATACAAACAGTTTAACTATGTTCTGAGTTCTTGAAAAGCCTGATTGTTGTTTCTTGATCATTTATTATACTCTAGAAGCTTGAAAATATAAATAGTTGTCGAATAAAGCTCGATATTTTGGACACAAAAATGTAAACAAAGGCTTTGTTTACATACGGACTGTAGATCACCTTTAACGTATATGCTTATATACGGCAATGAAGGTATCTGTAATGCATGATATTTAGCATATTAAAGTTGGAAAAGTGGGAGAACTACAGTGTACCACTTGACCAGGTGACTAATAACATGCATATGCAATGATCATAATATTTTATAACATAAAAATAAAAGGACATTGTAACACTGATTATCTCTAATAAAAGCTATCTAGTTCTTTATTAAAAGTTCTATTTAAAACATGCGAAGGAGTGTTTTAACGAGTCGTATATAATAAGTCGGAGGCCGTATTTTACAAATATTTTATGGGTTTTATTGTCGAGGGTAGAAATTCGAGTGTGAAAAGCTTGAGGGTATACATTTTAATAATTTAACAAAATAATAATTTAAGTTCGTGTTCACTTACTTTACTTTTAATTTTTAGCTCTTATTTTTAATTTATATGCAATTATTAATTTTTTATATGCGATTACTTTTTATATGACAAAATATTACTACATAAAAATAGACATGCCGATCAAAAGCTACAGTCGAGATAGTTTCAAACGGCGTGGTGCATTATCTGCGTTATCTCGGACTGCATGTCACAAATTATTGTATTGTCTATTCACTATATGGTCTATTGAATGAGTATTGTTTTCGCTATTGTGCTTGCCCCACTTGCAAATTTATCTATAGGGAATGCCCGCAAATTTCTACCCTCGACAATAAAAACCACTGTAAAATATTTTAGAAATACGACCCCGGACTTTTTATATATGACCCTCGACTTTTTCATATGACCCTCGACTTTTTATATATGATATTTCGACCCTCGCTTCCCACCCTCGACCCTCGAGAAGAACTCCTGAAACTGAATTACTAAAAATAGCTAACGTAAACAAACCTCATTTATCAAACACGCAAAGAAAATTATTTAAAAAGTAATATATTGTTAGTCGTGTCATATAGTTAATTGTCAACACTTTTTCAATGCAGGTAGTAAATTCATAACTGGCACCATAACTCATAATTAAGTTATGTTGATATTTTGTTTATACAGATTGATTGTTTTAATTTGTAAGGCTTCTGTAAGTTTGTTATTATCAAACGTTTAGATTGTTTTTAAGCATCTTAGTAATGATTTTACTTTAAGACCAAGACAATGCAGCTGTCGAGACCGATTTTTAATACTCTATAAATTCAATAAATAAAACATTAAACTGTGTAATAGGCGTATAGTGTTGGGTAAAGCTATCTATAGTTATATATATTTTATATGCGCTTTTGTCTAATTCAAGCGTGGTAGACAATATTGCCAATATTGTTGTGGTTTGCGATATAAATTGCCTCGTGAATCGAAGACTTTCAGATATGTCATGTCGAATAGATTTGTGCGTTGTTTGTACTTCAATTTTGGCCACGAGGCACAAAGGGAGACTTAAAGAACACGAGTGGACGTCCTAATAACAAAAACAGACAACGGCACTTTAACCACACAAGTTTATTGCAAGAAAACACACACAGATCAAATTTTAAATTACAATAGCAATCACCCAACACAACACAACACAACACAACACAACACAACACAACACAACACAACACAACACAACACAACACAACACAAAGTCAGTTGCATAAAGACTCTATTCAACAGAATTGACACACATTGTAACACTGATCTATCAAAACAAGACGAACGCAAGTATTTATACTCTACTTTCTACAAAAATGACTACCCTTTAGACTTCATTAATAAGGTGCTACAACATAAAAAAAAAACCGGACCAACTTAACCAAACAAAAACGAGAATTACACTTCCTTACATTTATACACACTACTTCAGAAATGGCAGCTAGACTCCTCCGACCATTCAACATTGACGTTGCACACAAACCAACATGCAAACTTAGGTCCAACTTCACTAAACACAAAGAGAAGACACATATAACGGAAAAACATAACGCCATAATTTACATCTTCCCGTGCAAAAACTGTCCGGATAAGTACATTGGACAAACATCTAAAAAGATTCAGACAAGACTAACTGAACTGAACACCAGAACGCAATCAACAGACACGACCATAGCTCACTTCCAGCTAAACACACAGACGACAACGGACATAAATTCGACTGGTCTCAAACGAGATGCCTAGGACAAGCAACTACTAAACATGCCCCTGAGTTTAAAGAAGCGTGGCATTGTTTAGACAAACAAACATTTAACCGTCACATTGACATCCCTACAATTTACTTACAACTGAAACACTCGCACAAATCTCCTAATTCATCTTCATTAACCTTTAACCCACCCTCAACTTCCTTCCCTACACCGTCTCATGATAACAACAATCACCCGCATTCCATAGTAACCAATGGCAACCAACATACTGAAATCCATCAACCAATCAGACGTTCCCACAGACTTCAACAGTGTCAACAACAGCGCGAAAATTCAAAAGATCAATCTTTCTGATGAAGACTCGAGGTACCGAGTCGAAAGCTCATAACAAATAATTACAATCCGGAGAACATTGTATAATGTTGTAAAAATTATAATTTAATAAAATGCCTGGATTACAAATCTTATATATGTATATATATTTATATATATATATATGTATATATATATATATATATATATATATATATATATATATATATATATATATATATATATATATATATATATATACAGGGTGTATCATAAAAAACGGAGACCTCGCTTCAAATATAAATTTCGAAACGAATATTAGAGTAAAACGTTCAGGTTTACATTTGTTTTAAAGCGTAGACATTCAGCTTTCCAACGATGGGTTGTTTCGTAAATTTAATCCAGTAGTTCGTGAATAATAGTATTTTAAGTGATTGCGATTGGAGAGTCAAAAATTTGAGATGCAATAACAAATCGGTACTTGATGAAAATAACTTATTTTGTCAACAAAACGAGCAAATTGAGGCATTTTGGCAATTGCTTGTAAAAATCAAGTAATAATGGCTTCCAATACACTATTTTAAATTCACTTGCTGACTTCAAATGCGTTATAATACCGGCTGAAGCGTGTTTTAGCTTGCCGTCAACTTGCTAATTTATATTTACATTATACGGCCCAATTCGATGGTGCTCGTTCGGACGATGCATGGACGTAAGGTTGTTTTGATGATTTCTGGAAATAATATAGGATTTTAAAATAAATAAAACAACCTAATCTCTTTTAGAATGTTTTTAACAAGTTCTTACTAGTTTTTCCGATGTGGCAACAAGAACATTAAAGTTTGAACAAGAAAATTCAAACATTGCAACCGACTATGGAATAACACAGTAAATTTGTATAATTAAGCGGCATCTAAACATGATAGGTTTTACTAAATTTTCTCCTGTGCATTTTTCTCCTGTGCATTTATTACTTGCACTAAAGACACGGATGACCATTTGGTCGAAAGATAAATGAACAGGCTTTAAAATAAGCCTAAAACCGTTTTATTAGAAGTATAGCAGTCCGAAAGTTATTAAGCACAAAAGTTGGACTCCGTTTTTTTTTATACACCCTGTATATATATATATATATATATATATATATATATATATATATATATATATATATATATATATATATATATATATATATATATATATATATAATATAATATATATGTTTGCATTGAATATTTTCGAAGTCCCAAACGTTTTGGCATATTAACACTAATGTTGCCAACGTTATTTCATTAAGCGTATATTATATAGGTGCACGATTTAAGTTATTAGTTTTAAGAAGTATTTCCTTTCCTGCTCATATATAATGTGGAAAAATTTATATGTATTATAATTACAACATGTATGGCATGCACTTTGCATTTAAGATTGGCATTATGCCAGTTTTATTTGGTTCATGCCATGATTCAGGGATAATTAAATGTTAATGCGTGCATGCATATAAAGTAATGGACGTGGATCATATCACAACAGAAACATTTCAATTCTACATAAACATGCAGAGATAATTATACGAACCTCGACGTATAGCAACAGTAAATGTTAAACAAATAAAATTTGTTCAGCAACTCGAACTTTCGTTTGTTTTTGGTTTCTTTAGTATCACAGCAGGACTCCAAATTAGCCTTTAAAGAGCATTTTCTATTTTATTTTTGTCATTAAGTGTCTCAAGTATGCCACGAACTTATCAAAGACACCGGCATTGCAATATTCGACCTGGGGATTCCTATATGTGGTCCGTGGTAGTTATTCTTCTTCTATGTTCTAGCAGTGGTAAGTTTTTGTGTTAACAATTTATAAACTGTAATATAAACAAAAAATTCAAAAAGTTAACACATGTGAAAATTTCTCGGTTCAAATTCTTACACGAATGGAACAAAGAAGTTTCTATATATATACAATATAGTTTCCCCATAATACATACAAATTACTTATAGTTTTGGTACTTTTCATATATTATATTATATTATATTTAACAAATATAAAACATTTTCCGTGTTGATATACTGTTATATCAACACGAGTGGAAATTGGGAAAACGACTGAGAAATTGTGTCGAAACACGACGCCCGAAGGGCGGATTGTATTCACACAATTTTTTGTTTTCCCAATTTCCACTCGTGTTGATATAACTGTATATCAGTACGGGAAAAATGTTTTATATTTTTTTATATTATAGCACGAAGAAATATAAAGAAAGAAATTTTCCGTGTTGACATTGAGTTATATCAACACGACCCTTAGCCAATCAGCGTTCAAAATTTACAAATGCTATATTATAAAATATTGTTATACTATCAAAATTCTATAATATATCATAGAATTCGTTCTTTTTAACCCTGACGATGGACGCTCATTCCGAAAGCTTGCATGGTTTTTATTTTTTTACATTATATTTAAATAAAGTTTCTAAAACAAGGCTAGAAGAAACGTGTAAGATTTTAAAGATTTTTTAAAGATTTCATCTATAGGTACCTAGCCACATGACGACCGTGTTAGATATATTTATACAGTTAATGTACACAGATCTGTAGTTTTCGTGCATTTCATGCATGCGGATGATTCTAGTCAATCATTGCAATTGTGATCAATGACAATGCCCAGTGATTACCGCATACTGTACCTTTAAATTTGCATTTTTCGAATTATTATAAGTCGACAAATACTGACCAAATGTTTATGCGCGTTCCTACCAAATTCACTTTTTTGAATGTCACAAAACATCTGGCATTTGCCTGGTTATTTGTCATTCAATGAGGTATTTAAATTAAGTATATCTGTTTCTGTACGTGAACAATTAAATTGGTTGTAAGCGATTAGGCAGTGAAAAAATATGCCACGTTGTCATGTTGTGTAAGAAATTACAAAATAGAAAACGGTGAGCATATGGTTGGTATTTCAGTAAAGATTATACATAAACACTCTGTTGTTTTGTTTTAAAGCAAATCATGGAAGTTTCATACCAAGGTTCTCAGTATGTTTTATTAAGACATGTTTCTAAACTATAATCGATGATGTGCCTTGTTAGCCCATTAAGCGGCTACATTGCGCTCTATTTTATTATTTTACTCTGTCTTTTGATCCTCTTGCTGTGTAACATATATAAATGAAATGCAATACACTTGCGCAGGAACTGGACAATTTGACAGAGCCAGAGGAAACTGAAACAATATATCGACATCTAACGTCATTGCCTCATGTGCTTGGCATTCAAGGGTAGCGCTGGAATTTTCTGTTTCGTTAACCGCGCCAGGATCACCAGTAAAGCCTGTTTTCCACTAGGCGGAATTTTGCGCGCGGAGCGGAAGTTTTCTTTGTCTTTTCTAATTAGTTCCACCTGAGAAATCACAAGACAAAGAAAAATTCCGCTCCGCGCGCAAAATTCCGCCTAGTGGAAAACAGGCTTAACAATCATTGTCGGTGTGCGTCACATCCAGCGAATATGAAATGAGATATTCACGTACCACGCAAAACACGCGTCCAAACGCGCGTCTCAACGTGTTAACACGACATAAATAAGTAACACAAAGTCGAGTTAGTCTGATGATTTTTAAATAAAATAACATCACCAACTCATTCTCGTCTTGTTTAGACAATTTAACTCATATCTTGAATTTCAAGATGTTAATCTTCGGATTGTGTTTTGTCTTATACTTTTTGAAATTGTCGGCTGGTATTAGTTTTTCACGAAGTGCCAGTTAGGGGATACTTAAAAATCATATTATGATTATCGTTGAGAGACTTAAAAAGCTATCGGTACACATACGAAACAATATCACGATATCCATGGACCATAACCATAATTGCGGTATATCTTCGCTCACCGTTCTGCCTTCGATACGATAATCGCGAGTACTCGGAATATCGCGATAATATCGAAATATCGCCCAACTCTATCACGAACTTGATATTAAAGAGTTCAGGATTTCAGCGGTTCTGGATTTTGACGAGCTTTTAATTCGCGAGTTTTATGAGAGGCGCTATCTTGAAGTCGTAAAGGCATTAGAAAAGTTGCCAGAAAACTCTAATAAAAGTTTCTGCGCGTCTGACAAACATAATTTTAAGTTATACGTGCCACCATAGGAGACCTATCAGTCAAAACTTTAGATGAATGGATTTCAAAATTTCAAGATGTCGACAATGTTAATTTTAAGACGAAAGCATCGTAGTGGTAACATAGGGATATTTTTTTTACATTTAAATACTCTTAATCTGTTAAGATTTTTAAGATATATGATAATTTGTAAAAAAATAATGCATGCACTATTTACCATCAAATGCCTAATGATTTTAACTCTTGTAAATAGCCTAGATTCTAAAGCATATTCATGTACTATTTTTTTAACTTATTTCTATCCATTGTAAAGTATACTCGTTAATTCAGTTTTTTTGTAACTGCAAGAGAGTTCTAATAAACTATTATTATTATTATTATTATAGTATAGAATCAAGTAGTGATAACGTAGCCGGATAGTAGAGGACATTCAGTGGTACACGCGTGGGGTGTAGCTTCCGTCTTCCCATCATACCCCGCGTTTTAAATAATTACTTATTACTTTTACTAAAAATTCTCAAGGCTCTGCCGAGGAGAGTGAGACGCAAGCTAAAACTCGATACAAAATTACTTCAGATGCTATGCACAGCACAACTACGCGTGTTTCGCGTGGTATCTTATTTCATATTCTTATTTCATATTCGCCGGATGTGACGCACGCTGAAAGTGGTGACACTGATTGATACTGGTGACCCTGGCAGTTTACAAAACGGAAAATTGCGCGGCGCTGTTCCGTTAGGAGTCTGAGCTTTTTTCTTTCATACAATTACTTCCTTTAATGGTTTTATCGATTTTCAAAATCTTGGTGCAGAAATAGAGAATGTTTTCCCTCATATATATGAGTAAAGTATCATTGCAAACGAATTGTGTTCGTTGCCATTTGATTAGCATGCAAAGCAAGCATTTTTTTACTTGTTAAACGCCTGCTTGGGGCATGCAGGCACTTGACTTGAATGCTTGACTTCAGTGCATCACAAGTGCATTGACTTCAATGCTTTGTTATCTTTGTTTCATTCTATAAACAGTGGGAGGTAGGAATTTGAGGTATCCGAAAATTAAGGCTAATAATAACCCAATTGGCTAGCAACGGATGTAAACATATAACATAGTCATCCGATTGCGTAATTTTTTAAAAAGAAAAACTGGATGAAACAGGTTTAGTGGCAATTTTTTGGTGTAAAAAACTCTATACAATCTCCTCTATTTATGTGGGTTTTTAGTGAGCTAAAATACTCTCGTAGAAATCTATACAAAAAACATGTGTATGAATTTGCATGGTATATACACTGTCTACACTGAGAAGTGCTATATGTCCTCAAATGGGGAAATAACGTGGCATATTAGGTGCATATAAATTCAAGTGCTAGTCGTTATTATCGATTCTGGCCGTGCATTACACATGCATGCATCCCTTTGAAAAAAAACTAAAGTAACAAAATGTGCCTATAAAATGAAGAAACCTTATCAGATACAAACAAGTGCATGTTTCCGGAGAATTGTTACCCGGATCAAAGCCAAATTAAGGACTGGATTGCATGACGCTTAATACCATGGCCATGTATGTTTGTTGTAATGCAACACTATATGGTGTATTGAATGTTTTACGCAACAGTTACTACACTCTAAAAACACTCTGGTTAAATTTGGGTTAATTCAACCAGTACGGGGTTAAAAATCCACCTACACAACTCTGGTTAAAAAAAATTAACCATTTTCCTGGTTAAAAGTCCAAAAAAGTGTACCAAATTTTTGTTGAATTGATAATTTTTAACCAGGAAATGGGATAAATTTAACCCGAATGTGTTGGGTGGATTATTAACCCAATTCCTGGTTGAATTTAACCAGAGTGTTTTTAGAGTGTATAGTATAGCTTAAACACAGATTTTAACCAGAAGTTTTGCTTTATTCAATTATTGCTTTGCAGGCGTAACTCAAATTTTTGAAGGCAGTGGAGGAGACAGCGGACCCACTAGACAAAGTAAGCAAGTTTATCATGATCATTATATGTTATTTTGTGCCTTATACATGCATGAGCATGTATACGGTCTTTACAGCTGATTGTCCTTTTTCAACTCAAACCGCGGCATGTTGTGCTTTTCAATATGCTAATAACAAATAGAAACTCACACTCACTCAATGAGTGGACGTTAAATCTGAGCTTTTCTTGAGTGTCAATGCTGTTTTTGAGTAGCTGGAGGGTGAATATAGTCACACAGTAAGGTACGACACTAACCCTCCAGCTATTCAAAAACAGCATTGACACTCAAAAGAAGCTCAGATTGAACCTCCACTCATTGAGTGTGAGTGTGAGTGAGCTTTTAGAATACGGGCGTTAGACTCAGGTCCGTCGAGATTTTGTGGTTAGTGCATGAGTTTTGACTTTCAGAGGGCAATGTTAATTGAATTTAGCTGCGACAGCCTGTCTTGCCGTATTTTATACTTGAAAGTTTTTCTTTGTTCCCACAGATCGATCATGATGATCTAATGCCATTTTAAACTTTGAAATAACTATATCAACTATTTATTGTCTATAATATCTAATAATTATGTACTTTTGATTCAAATTTTACACAACCTTTCCCTTTTACAGTGAGATTTGTAGAATCAGCTAACGACGAACAAATTATAACAACAGATGAGCGAACATGCGTGAGGAAAGCATTTAGTGGAAATGGTTTCAGATTGAGAGGAGATTTTTATTATGAAATGTTTGTAAGTACAAAAGCTTAATATTTAATTGTTTCAGAAAACTATACTTTGAAACGGTCAAATTGAATTCTCAGTAGCAATGTGTAGCTAACTTGAGATTGTTAAATTCTAATTTACCCATTTTGGCTTGTGTCGCACTTGGAATTATCTTAAAATCTTAACTGTAAAAACTTCTCAACTTTGTTCTTCAGGAAGCACAGTAAATGTCTTCTATAAAGTTTCCTGCTGCTCCCGGCTCCCCATGATGCGCATGATTGGAAAAAAACATACAGAAATTATCAAATGTTAGATAGCATATGTGATTGGCAATGCATGGACTGCAATGATTTTACTTCCATTCAGACTAAAAATAATTTAGAAAGCCTTGTAACGCGAACATGCGAATCGACTATACATTCGGATAAACTTAATATAAAATATAATTGTTTATGAATGTACTTGCCTTATGTAAAACCCTATAAAAAGAGCGAAGAGTTAGAGGAACGCCAAGACGGCGAAAATTTGGCAAACGCTCCCCAATTAGCCCACATAGGCGAAATCACTCGCCTTCTATCTCCTGTACAAGTTTATTTTAAACGATTTTAAATTCTACCATCTTCTTTTTAATCGTTAATTTGATTCATATTAAATCCGCGATTGCGTCGATTAACTGGTCTGTGTATTAAAATGGTCGGGCGCCATGTTTTTCTTACCGCATTTTTGTTGGCTTTTTATTTCAAAGCGGAGCTAATTTAACTAAGTCTAAGATCCCGTATAGGTCAAGTTATTTTCAGTAACGTAACTGCAATACTTGGTCATACGGGCATGTGCTGATAAAATAAATAATAAACGTTGGCGTACGGGGCTGAATGCTTTCCCGGGGAGGCAGTTGAAACTTTGCCGGAATCTTTGTAGAGGAATCTTTGTAATGAAATTTCCTTAATTTAACATATTTTCTGGTAAATCTACCCGACTTCTCTTGATTTTTCCTGGAATTTGCCCGAATTTCCATGGGTTTCTAATGCAAGCTGGGAAGGGGAGGGAGTTTCCCCTCCCCTCTGCCCCCCTATAACTGTCTCGTACGCCTGTGATAATAAAAAGTGACATAAATATTTCATTAAGAAATCAAAATGCAATTATATGCATGGCTCCCACTTGTTTGCTTCCCACGCTCGTTAGCCATTGATCGAGAGGAATAATTTAAACTGATGTTTACAATAATTACGTCTGGTTGTCGTGACAGTGTTGTGCTAGATGCATGCAAATAACGTCAGACAGTCATGCAATGGTACAGTATATGCGTCAATGCAAAAATGCAATGTTTGGCAAATATCCATCTTAGTGAAATACTTCTAAAAAGGTGAACCAGCTAGAAAAGCGCTGTGCAGTGCTGGCATGGAAATATTTCTGGGACCAAACCATGCTGAACTACTATCATGTTTACTATATAATTATTAATGTTTTCTGAATGCTTTAAACTCATAGGCAGATTATCTATTGAGACCATCTACGCAAATTCGCCTAAATAGATCAACTATATATTATACATGATTGGTATAAGGCCGCACCGGATTGCTTTAGTGCAACACACTGTTTAATTTGCGCGGGTTTTGCGTAAAAGTTTAGCAAAAAGAGAGAACTCAAGAAGGAATTAAAGGCAAGATGCACATTATTGGTATTTATATGATTCTTTCCTTGAAGTATATTTTGAACTTATTAGTTAAAATATGCACATTTTGAGAAATATTCTGTCATCTATTTTTCTGTTGGCGGTCATTTATTTCAGATTTGAAGTTTGTATATCTGCTCTCGGTATAACAAATAAAATCCATTAGCTAACGTTTTTAACTGAAAAGACGTCTAAAACTGACGTGTCTGAAATAACTTAACTTAATTACTAGGTAACAAAACTGCTGACTGCTTATAGAATATAGTCGCTGTTTTGGCTTGTTTTAGCAACTAACCAAAGAGCGTGACAATTAATAGACTGATTATAAAAATGCTTGTAATTTTCATCACTGCATGCCGCCTTCAAGATCGAATACTTCATACAAGACTAACAGTTTTACAAAGTATAAATATAATATCATGTATTCCGGCTTTGACTCTTTGAAAAATTAAATGTTAAAAATATACCCAAGGTTACGCTAGAATTAGGAAACAAGTCTTACTAGCATTTTTTGTACATTCTAAAAGGCTATATAATTTAACTTGCAACTTTTACACTTTGCCTTAATAACAGTCTTTGTTGAAAATTATTTATTAACCTGGTAATACAAAAATAGTTGTTGTAGCTATGTTGTAGCCGAATCGATCAATGGATTCATGCATGCATGCATGCATGCATGCAGCCATGTTTTGCGGATCAACTTAATTCTTAAATCTTAATCAATTTTAGTGTAAAACTAAAAGGCAATAGCAGATCTAGATTTAATTATTTATCATCTTTGAATGGATATCGAACTAGGTAAAACCAAAAGTAAAAATAAATAGAAAGTATAAGAATCCAATTAATTCATCTCGTTAATTGTATAGTGCCATTAGTGGACTATCAATTCATTCGTTGTTTACGCAGCCATTATTAAATCTTCTTCTATTCATGCACGTTTGATCATGAAATGCTGATTTCCACATAATTAAGAATTTAGTTGAATTTGAATAATGCTCAAAAACCATTTTAAAACAACATGTAATATTTCATATAAAAAAGAGTATCACAACTTTGTATTTTTTCTGTTTGCATTAAGAGATATATATAATAATAATCTTTAATGAGGAAAGCTTTGTCACATATGACGTGATTTTCACAAAGGTCCTACACATAGGGAACATTATATATACAAATAACCATGCAATTATAAAAATCTAAAACTAGTTAAAAGTCAAAAGTCTAAAACTGTAAGTCACGATGTTCTAAGCAGGCTCTAGGTTAAAAGTTTAGAAAAAAGATTTCTCTTAAAGGACATAAGTGTTGGAGCATTCCTTATATCACTGTCTAAATCATTCCAGTCTTTGATTGCTTGATAGTTAATGCGTTGTTTCCCCCAATTGCGTTTGACTTTAGGTAGCCTTATTGTGTCCTTATTTCGAGTGTTATGACTGTGAATCTGACTACATTTAAGAATGTCTAGAGAATGCTCCGTAAGACCATTAACACACTTCCAGATATGAATGCAGCGATGGAAATTCCTGCGTCGACGTAAATCGAGCCATTTCAGGGCTGACAGCGCGTCAGTTGCCGATGAGTACAAAGGTCTATCTAATATTATCTTCGCAGCCTTGTTCTGTGGTACTTGGAGCTCACCCATCAAAACAAGATTGTCCTTGTCCCCCCAGACCAAGTCAACATAGTCAAAAATTGGTAAGACTAAACTATTGTAGAAAAGCAGGCGAGCTTGGTGGGGCAACAAATGCTTAATTCTGCGTAAGAGACCCAGGTTCTTGTTTATCTTAGACGAGATATATTCAATGTGATCAGTCCAGGTAAAATTTGTAGACAGCATTACTCCCAAGTATTTAAAGCTAGATACAGTATTAATATCAGTATCAAAAATAGATAATGATAACGAGGAGACATTCCCGAGCTTCCTGTTACTGCCTATTATCATTGATTTAGTCTTGTCAAGGTTCAGGGTGAGCTTGTTTTCACGAAGCCAGTGAGCAACCCTTAGGAGATCCTCATTTAGCTTATCTTCAAGCAGCCGTGGATCTTTG
>CACRXK020001161.1:0-58945 GCA_902702795.2 Paramuricea clavata | reverse complement strand
CTGTGTGGGCCTTAAAGGTTGCTTAAAGGTAGTTCATGCCTTTGTAATCTTAAATATAATTAATGGGCGAGACAGTTTGACACTGTTCACTAGCTGTTTACAGTGGTCTATGTTGAGCGGTTTCCACCAAGGAACCGATAACATATCAGAATGGAAAAACCGAAAAAGGTAGCTTCCTCTGACCATAGCGCAAGCATCTCTAGGGAATCGGGTGATCGAACTACTGCATTCGCAGGCTAAAACCCATAGTCATAGAGATGCTTGCGGAGGAGCCTACTATATAAAAACGTTGCATGACGCATGAAATTCACAACCACACACCAACTCTGTAGTGGTGACTTGTAGAGTAGGCCGCAGGTATATTCGAGACGTATATCAAGCTTATATCTCAGAAAACGTCTGAACTCTGACTGGAATCGAAAATACTTATTATTTATTCAAAAATATATGCTTACTTAACAAAAATTAATGAAACAATATTTCGGGAGATAATCAGAAATTAAAGATGACAATTTATTCTTCCGAAATTCAAGGGCAAGGGATATTCCCTATGTTATCGGTAACAATCATCGACGTCGAAATATATATGGAAAAGTCCTATGGCTATTATAATTTATGGTGCGTGAACAGCTGTAAAACCCCCAACATATACCATTGTGTGGCTATAGAGTTAACAGCGCATACCGTCTCGCAAGCTTTAGATAACAACGGCGAGAATTAAGCAACATTAATCATGAAAACATTTTTAGGTATCTTCATTTCTCTTGCCTCGACCTTTCTGCTTTGCAATGGTCAATTAGGTGGCAATCCAGGCATGGTATTCAACGTTGCTAAAGCTCTGGTGGGACTCTTTAGCCAAGACGAAGAAAGAACTAAAGATTTAACAGCAGCAGACGAATTGGTTCGAGGCTTAACATTTGACATGTTCGACGAGAAAATATCATGTCAAGTTGGGCGAGGAATCCTTTTGACAGACTACCCAATAGTCATAGAAGAATTTGCCAGGAGTTATTCCATTACAGACGATATCAAAGCAACGCTTTTAACCAGCCGGCTGATGGGAGACAGTGTGGCAACTATACAGAATTTCAAATATAAAAAACCGGACAAAACAGGGGGTTTTGTGTACGGTAGAGTTGCAACCATCAAACACGGTGATAAAATTGACATGGCCTACTCAGTATACACCCTGGATTTCACGCCTTCTCCTACTGTCATAGAACATCAAAAGAAAACGACATTCCTTTGGTTTACAACCGGCGAGAAAGTCTGGCATGAAACTAAAGAGCGGAACTTTTCCGCAAAAGAAAAGGATAATCTGCAGGATCATTTGATGATCAAGGCAATTTCAAAATTTCGTGCTGAATATGCTGGCTTAATTGAGGCTGCGAAATACTGTGAAGCAGATGGCAAATGTAATGACTAGTATACTAGTATGTTACTGAGATTATTTTAATTTTCTATATCTTTTCTACGTAATCTCACACCTAGCTAGAAAACCTAAATATAGGATATTTAATTTTAAATAATACCATAGTTGATAAATAAATTAAATAATCGATCTTTGTTCTTTGTTCTTGATTCTTGGTCTTTGAAATTTATTCTTTGCTTCTTCGTCAAGAATGTTCTTCATTTAAGTATTATAACACCACCCGGGTGCACCGTACCGTCTGCAGTGGTATAAAGACTTACAAATTATATAGACTATACAGTACATATTATAAGATTGTTTCAAACGATTGGACATTACAAAACCATACCAAAACTAAATTATCTCACACGCCGTAATGGTATGCCGATGTGGTTCAATACTTCAGAATCCTTTTGTGTACTGAAAATGAGACCGGTTCATTTAATTTATCCCTCGAACGATTTTAGCGTAGAAAGCGGTCTTCAAATCCACATCCTTTGACTTCATGGTATACTATAGATGCTTTCTAACCTAAGCATACTGTCACCAAAATACAATCAGGTTGTTTGTTTGATCTAGTTTATGAACGCTGTTGTCATTTTGCACAACGGGGTGTTGCTGCACATTAAGTGCCGTCCCTACTGACTGACACCACATTCTGATTATAAATTCGCTATAGTTGCATGCATGTGAGAATGGTGATTCTGTTTAGCCCAGATAGTTTCTTCCTTTAGTGGCACTAGACTATTAAGAGATAACTTAGGACTAACAAGCTAACATGTTCTATTATATAAGTTTAGTAGACGAGTTTAATTTATTCCAGTTTAGAAAATCTCCGAATTTTATATTTTGCTTGACAAGCTAACTGATCTGACCGTTTAATTTAAATGGCATAGTCCGGCCCGGATTGATGAACCACTTTGAACCACTGAGATCAGTGACGTAACCCACAACAACACGTATTGATTGTACACAACTCGAACATCCACAGTGTGTAGGAAAAGCCCTACTTTTGGGACCAACGCATATGTTTATCTGATACATACACACACTGAAAGGATTTTATGATGAGAGGATTAATTACGCGACAATCTCGTTCTCAGAGTATGCCTGCCTGAATTCGATTGGGATTACGACTGCTTTTAAATTGAGGTTATATATATAGCATTTACCCTTTACTTAGCATACTTGTTTTGCGGCGTCATCTCTACACGTACCCAGTGACATTCCCGGCCACGCAATTATCATCCAATTTTGCTGTTTTCCACTAGAAAATTCACCTGAAAGTCTAAATCGTATCGTGACGTACCGTATATATAGTGTTGCCGTAATTTGGTTATGATATGCTTCGAATGGACAACAGGCTTTATACCAAGAAACAAGAGCAAGAGTCTGAAGCAGATTACAAGAAATTTCATTTATTTATTGATTTGCCACGGAAAAATGAAATTACCGCCTTTAGGGTCCGTTTACACCTGCAATTTTTACTGCGATTTCAGGTGCGATTTTCTACTTCTGATGGATGTGAACGACTGGATGAGTTGTGAATGTTCAGATGAGGTACACCATATGGAGCACACACATAGAAAGCACACATACTCAGAAGTCAGAACATTCATTACTCATCTAATCGTTTACATCCATCAGAAAAAGAATATAGCACTTTTAGAAATCGCAGCGAGAATTGCAAGTGTGTAAACGAGCCTTAATGATTTTTATGATATGCTGAACGAAGTTTTGAGATTGCCAAGATCGTGAAATAATTGTCCAGATGATCTTTCTCTTTTGCAGACAGGTTTCGTTGTTTATTTTTACACCCGCATCGCCAGTGTTTCTTCTTATGTTTATTCCTATGGCTATGTTTATTCCTATGTTTATGGTTCCATTTGTGCCTTCTGACAGTAGGCGCCAGCTTGAAATCTAGGGTGTACACAGAGTAGGCCATGTCAATTTTATTACCTCGTTTGATAGTTGCAACTTTCCCATAAACAAAACGCCCCGTTTCGCCATTTTCAAATTTGAAAGTCTGTACAAATTTTGCCATTTCATCATGGTACTGGCCGGCTAAAAGTGAGTTTTTGACATCTGCTGGAATGGAAAAATGCCGAGCAAAATTTTCTATAACTGTTGAGAAGTTCGTCAAAAGGATTTCTCGCTGCTCTTCACATGATATTTTGTCCTTGAATATGTCAAATGTTATGCCTTGAACCAATTTGGCTGCTGCTGTTACACTTTCGGGGCTTTGTTCTTCGTCTTGGCTGATGAGCTTCAGCATCGAAACGCTTTGACCATTGGCAATGCAAAGTAGATAACTCGAGACAAGAGTGATGAAATTGACAAAATACGTTTTCATATTTAATGCTTATTGCTTTTGTAATCTTATAACTAATGCGCGAGACGGTTTAACACTGTTCACTAGCTCTACACAATGTCACATGTTGGGGGTTGGGGTTTCCCACCTATATATAGACCATAATGTCTGAATTCATAATTGTTAGCAAGAATTACACAGTATGGGGTCGATTTTACATTACCTTGGATTTCTGAAGAATCAATGAATCATCATCTTTCTGATTATCTGTCGTAGGGCCATTTATACGAGCCAAAATGAGCCGCGACTTAAATTATTCGCGAACGATTCAATTTGTTCGCAAGCCGCGCCCATGATTTGTAGAATGTGGACTGAGTTCGTGAATCGTAAAACGTGGACAGAATCCATGATTGTAGAACGAGGACTGAGTTCATATTGTAGAACGAGGCTGAGTCCATGATTGTAGAACGAGGACTGAGTTCATATTGTAGAACGAGGCTGAGTCCATGATTGTAGAACGAGGACTGATTTCTTGATTGTAGAACGAGGACTGAGTCCTTGATTGTAGAACGAGGACTGAGTCCATCATTGTAGAACGAGGACTGATAGATAGATAGATAGATAGATAGATGGTTTATTACATATAAACATTGCAGCCAATAGGCTGAATTACGTTTATATTTACAAGATAAGAAAATGTTAAAATACTATACAACTAAATGTCTCTAAAAGGATCTAAGAATGTTCTAATAATTTTATGATGAATAATTTAATGCATTATATATAATAAAGCTATTTTTAAAACGGTTAGTCTGAAATGCAACGTTAAATCTTTGACTGGATCTAAGAGTCATATGAACAGTTTCATTACGTGGTGGAAGAAGATTATAAAGCTTATGGCTATCATCAGTCACTATTTCTTCAAATAGTTTGTCTGAAAGATCGTCTCTTCGATGGCTGAGTCGTTGGAGGCCAGTTGATTGTAAAGCGTCCTCATATGAGACCCAAGGTAAGATAATTCGCAATGCTCTCTTTTGGATCCGCTCCAAATCCTGACTGAGGTAATTTGTCAAACCATTATGGAATACAGGACTTGCGTATTCTAGGATTGGTCTTATGCACGTTGTAAAGAATAGGACAAGTTCTTTCGTGCCAACTCTCGCTCTCTTAAGTTGGGAGAGGAAATAGAGACGCTTTCGCGCCTTCGATATAATTTGGTCAATGTGATTGTTCCATTTCAAATTGTTAGAAACCGTCAGACCAAGGATTTTAGCACTGTCGACCACTTCCAACATTTCTCCATTTACTATAATAGGGTCAAACATTGCTCTTGGTTTGCAGAATCCGATTCGTAACTCCTTGCATTTAGTTTCGTTAAGTTTGAATTGGCTCTCAGAGATTTGTCTTGTTAGGTCATCTATAAGGGTTTGAACTTTACTTTCTTCGTTTTTCCCAACAATTTCGTCTAAAGTTGCATCGTCCACAAATTTCCATATAGTTGTTGTATCGTCCACAATTTTCCATATCGTTAATCTTTAAGTCATTTATCATTATGATAAACAGCCACGGCCCCAACTTAGTGCCTTGTGGAACACCAGCTGAAATGTCGACCCAATCCGAATAAGAATTTTGATTTTGTTTGACCCGTTGTTTTCTTCCTGTGAGAAAGTCTCTGATCCATTTAAACACCCATTGAGGTAAATCATACGTCTTTATTTTGGAAAGTAGCAAGTGGTGGTCAATGAGGTCAAACGCCTTTTTGAAGTCGAATAGTATAACTCTAACTGTTGCCCCCGTTCCATCTGTGGCTGCGTTCCACTTATGAATCATACCCAGGAGGGCGAACACGGGGCTTGATCTTGGGATCGCACCATATTGATTCGGATCAACTCTACGGAGCACGGCTGGTTTTACGAATTCGTCGACAATATAATCCTCAGCCACTTTAGAAATTATGGGTGTCAGCGAGATTGGACGCAAGTCTTTGTTTACTTCTTGAACTGGTTTCTGTTTAGGGATTGGAACGATGTCTGCGCATTTCCACGATTGAGGGAGACTCGCTTCTTAGTAGGAGCTGTTGAGAATATCCGAAATTGGAGCACCTAAAATGTCGGAATTCTCCTTCAGCAACCAGGCCGGGATACCGTCAGGTCCTGTTGCTTTAGTTTTAATTAGGTTGGCTAGCTTCTTGCTGACAGACATTTCAGATACGTGGTACGATCGTATATTTTCTATTGGTATATCATCACCAGTTTCCGGAAGTAGAGCATCAAAATCTTTTGTAGGTTCTAAAAATGTTTTGTTGATCATATTGGCCAGGTCTTCCAATTCAGTTGGATTGTTTTCGGATCCACAATCCAAGTTCCGTAAGAGAGAGATTGGGTCTACGCGAACCTGTGACGAGATACCGCTCAGTTTTTTGGCTTCTTTCCACCACTCCGCCCGTGAACAGGTTTTTAAATATTCAACCTTCGATGAATAAAATTTTCCTCGGCACGACTTGCGTTCTCGATTGACTTGGTTTCTTAAGGATTTAAACAGTGTCTCGTCACCACGAGCTAGAGCGGCTTGTCGGCGTCGGATCAATTTTTTTAATGGTTGAGAGATCCAAGGGGGGTCATTGGAGACATTCAATTTGGATTTTAAGGGTAGTAATGTATCTTGTCCATAGTTAATTATTGATTCGAGCATTTCTACCTTTGCATTACATGAGTTTTGCGTTTCGATTAGGCCCTTAATATCCACTTCTTCTAAGTATTTCCGCATTATCAGCCCTTTTGGTGGGCCTCAAGTCCCGGGAGATCGTATAAAATTTCGCCTTTCGATTAGTTGGTCTCTTCAAAGGTTGAATTTCGGCTGATAAATGGTCGGAGAGGCCAAAAGGTGGACGTTTAGTTGGTTCATCATAAAACTGTTTCATGTTGGTAAGTACCAGGTCAAGGGAACTTGAGCCACGAGTTGGAAATTTGACGATCTGGCATAGTTTGAAACTATTTTTCAGTCTGGAAAGGTTTAGTTTATTGAAGTCTCCAAGGATTATTATGCCACAATTGGTGAATCGTGCCTCAATTGTTGTTAAAGCCTCGTAGAAGTAGTTAATTAAATCCTGATCGTTTCCTCTAGGGGGGTGGTAAAGATTGCATAGTATAATACATGACATACCTCTTGGGAGACGTAGAGGTTTTAGCTTTAGCCAAATGGCTTCGAAATCGTTGCTCACAAGCTCTGATAAAATATCGTACTTTATAGCATTTTTAACGTAGACACAGACGCCACCGTGTTCGCCTTGATATCTATCGCGTCGTACAATGTTGTAACCGGAGATTTCGACGACATTATCGTGTATATGATTTTGGAGCCATGACTCCGTTATACAGATGAGACCTCACGAAATTCATCCATTTTAGGAGCGAGAGACATCACGTTGGACAACAAGATCGAAGGAACAAATAGATTTGGAGACCTAGGTTTTTCTTGTGGTTTAGTTTGAATAGCTACGCAGTTTTAAGGATTATGGCCAGAGGGGCGGTAGCTTCAACGTGGGTCAGTTCTGACTGGTATAGTATTATCATTCGGTAACATTGGCGTACAGACCAGATCTAATAAAGACCAGGTGGTCTCGTCGGGACTTCCATTAAAGAGGGGGGATATATACCTGGAATGGGCTGATGAAAAGTTGGAAGTCTCATAGTAAGTGGAAAAGTTTGGAGAGGGTGTAACATTTGTTTGTGAAAAAAAGGTTGAAAATTTTGCCACTGATGGTTTTGTATGCGTTGCCTTGGATAGGTATTTACATGAAGGAAATCACACTTAGCGCCTTTGAGACAATGGCTACGAAGAAAGGGATGAAGGGATTAAGTGTTTAGGGGTTTCTCCCGTGTTAAGGTTATTTGATTCGCTCGCTTCATTGGTTTCAATAGTATTCTCTTTATTATTTAGCTCTTGCTCAGCAATTCGTTCTTGCATATAAGTAGGTTCTTTCTCAACTTGAAGCTCGGTGTTTCTCCGACTTTTATTCATATTCTCTTGAAGTTTTGCAAGAACTTCGGTTATATGAACAAGTGAATCGGATAGTGTTTGTATGGCTTCTGTGTTAATAGTCTGGCCGGTCTTAAGTTCCTCAATATTTGAACAGATGGCGTTACTTTTGCAGACACGACTTTGTGAAGTGTCCTGATCGGTCTCGCATGAGTTATCTGAGTCATTTACAACAACAACTTCATTAACAGCGTCGTTTACAGCGACACCCTCGGTAAAACTTTGACACATCTTGAAGCAAAAAAGTTGTGCAATTTTGCCCGCCTCTACGCCTTCAAGGTGCAGTAGATTCTTGTTCTTTCTCCACGAGATTAAGATGTTGTTCGATTTAAATACCTTCTTGTCGCCGCCCGGCTGCTCCCAAACACCGTCTAGGTTTAGATCTTTACCTACGAAACACTTTAAGGATTCGTAGTCCCCGTTCCAAGCGAAGCATTAGGTTGTCAATTGTTGATACCATATTTATAATCTTATAGCAATAAACAGCAAAAAGCAATCATGAAAATTTCGAGCCGACGTATGAAAAAAATAGTTATAGTTAATATCTACCTGACACTACCCCGCGCATGCTCTTAGCCAACCAGAATTAAGAACGTTTTAAACGTATATATATACAGGGTGTATAAAAAAACTGAACAGATTTGAAATCACTCTCAATTTCGCAGAACAGGTCGTGGTATCAAGTTTTTGTTATATATGGATTATTTGAGTACTCATAATGTAGAATAATGAAAAAAAAACTTGACCTCAAATTGTGTAAACCAGGGGTGTGTCTCTTTTCCAACAAACTAAAAATGGCTTGCGCACGAAATTTTAAAGCTTTAATTAATCGTATTTTGAGTTAATGGATGGAAAATTTGTTGGTTTTTTTATCACTGTACAAAATTTCAGACAATTTGCTTTAGTTTAAGCTCTTAATTAATGCCTTTATCTAAGTGCATATTCCTGACATAGGAAAAAAATGTAAGTTTGCGTGAATAGTTAAATGGCTTAAACACCCAACACATGTTCCACACATTAACTCAAAATACGATTAAAGTTTTTAAATTTCGTGCGGAAGCCATTTTTAGTTTGATGGAAAAGAACCCCTCCCCCTCCTTGGTTTCCAAAATTTTTGAGTTCGAGAATTTTTTTTCATTATTGTACATTATAAGTACCCAAAGAAGCTATATATATCAAAAACTGGATACTAAAGGCCTAATTCCATGACAAACGAAATGCGAAAAATTTCGCGCGAAAACACACTTGTGCAAAAATTTTCTCTCGTAGTGATTTCCAAAGTAGAGAAAAAAATTCGCCAAAACACCAACATTTGATTGGCTTTGCTATTTCCATTTCGCAACGGAGTAGAAGCGAATTCAACTACCCGGCGAAGACAAATATTTCGCAGAACACTCCAAAATCATGTTGCGCATGCGCTCAACCTTTCGCGCGAAATTTTTCGCATTTCGCTCGTCGTGGAATTAGGCCTTAAGGTAATTCCGCAGTAATTGTTCCCGAAATGAGAATGTGCTGAAACTTCCCAGGCATGGAGTTTATGATATACTTAAAGTAAAATCACACAAAAAAGTCGGGGTCACCGAACTCGTTAAGAAGATATGACAATCACAATATACCACCTTTACCCCAATATGGCGCCATCTTGGCGCTCATTACGAGTAACAGCAAAATCACAACAGCCCGATATTTATTGACGTTTTTAGCGCGGATTTTGCTTTAGTAAACCTATCTTGTAATTATTTTTGAAAAAAATTTGTGTTTTGAGCAAAATGAAACTACTAACGTGTACAATTCTGATCCACAAATGTCTTTTCCACATTTCTTTACATATCTTTCGGTGATATCTTTTTTTTCAAGATCCAGAAATGATTTTTTAAATTCGGATATGAAATGTAAAATGCATTAAAGAAATAAATTATCAGTTAAAAAACGGGGGTCACCGATCTTTTTAGGGAATTGTGGCATTAAAACGTGAAATACAAGTAAATAAATATACTACAGACACAGGAACCCTAGCCACACTTTTGTATGCCTTTTTTGGGAACATTGATTTTAACGTACTTTTTTCACGAATGTAACCAAAGATGTTTTGAAGTAACATAAAATTGTCATAAAATGATTTTGTTTTAAACGGTACGTATAATGGATGAAATTATAAGTTATAAGATGTGCGCAGTAAAAGTGCGCAATGCAAAAATGCGGAGTTACCTTAAGTCCGGCTGTCGCGCTTTTTCTGGGTAAACCTACAATAGCCGCGTCCTTTTTCAATCGATTTTAAGGTTAATGTGGACAGCGACAGTGCATGTTCAAAAGTGTCGACTCGCAATGCGACTGTAAAGCCCATTTTCCACTTGGCGAATTTGTTCGTGCGAAGCGAAGCAAAAAACGAATGTTGCCAATGTGATTGGTCAAAAAGTTGGATCAGTTCCTACTTTCTTACTGTTCGCGCGAACATATTAGCCGAGTGAAAAATGGGCTTAATGGTATTGGAAAACAGTGTTAACGAGACTACTGTATGTTGTCTTCAAGAGATATGATCTTGAACGGTCTCTGCAAGTGTATATGTAGTGCCAGTAATAACAAAACGTTCGTTGGCAGGAGTGCATGCAACTACCTGAAAATAACAAGGAAAAATTCAACGTTTCGAGCGAAGGCCCTTCGTCGGAAAGTTAATATATAGCTTCCCGACGAAGGGCCTTCGCTCGAAACGTCGAATTAATTGCTCCTTGTATTTTTCATGTAGTTGTATTTTTCAGTGCATTCCTACCAACAGAAGTTTTGTTTTCAAGAGAATACACAAGGCATCTCAATTACGAAAACGAGGCTCTGTAGGCAGGGCTAACAACATTCCAGAAGCCGTATTCCTTTTCATTTACCTTATGATGAATAATTCTGTACGTGACGTGTTATTCGATTACATAAGCTATACAGAATAATAATAATTATATATATATATATATATATATATATATATATATATATATATATATATATATATATATATATATATATATATATATATATATATATATATATGCAAAAGTGTGTCGTATCTTTATATGTGATAAAAAATCATGTTAATTTACATAAAATTGCTCTAAGCTAATTATACAGTAATTTTATTTATCAAACCGTTTCGACTTATTTTTACAAATGGCCAATCACATGCGAGATTTAAATTCTGAACCCAGTCAAGTGTGGAAGTGGGATTTGCAACCGATGTGACCAGAGGCTCTTCCTTCTCGCCTCTCGTTTCTTTCGCCTCGCAAAGAGCCTCTGGAACCAGGGTAATGGTTAGGTCTAATCAATGTATAAAATTCACACTCGAAATTTTCATGTACAAAACCCTTCTACAATTTGTTACCGAGTGTACAGATGTCATAGATGCCCCAAATGCTGATATTTAACTTCTATAAACAGTCTAACTTCTTCATAGGCTCAGATTCCACTCGATCGCCACTCGCCCACTTAACGGCTGGGTCAATGAGCTTCGGCATTGTTCTGATTGACCAATCACATTACAGCCCCCCAAAATTTGGGGGGCATAAATTTGTATTAATAATGCATAAATTTAACACAAAGGTAATAAATTAAATATGGCTAAAGCGCATTGCTGAAGCGTTCGAGGTCGGCGTTGTGCAAATATGTGCACTTAAAAAGGTCTGTTCAACGATATTTATACGTGAACTACATGGGTTAAAGCGACATTTTTTGGGGAAGAGTAATTCCGACGATTTTTACGACAAGAACCGAAGTCTCTTTACGAATAATAGTCGCTGGAATGTTTTCGAATCCGTTGCATATTTTTATATTGTGTTTATAAATAATATATCTCATTGAGGATTCTTGGTCATGAAAGGGCAAAGAATATTTTGCGTGTGGCTGAGCAAAATTAATAACCTTTCTTTTTTTAGCTTAGTTAGCTAGGTGGCCTAGTCCTTTGAAACCCTCCCTGTTTCTGCTGATTCAGTTGGACATTTAGAATTATATGTTTACAATAAACATAAATAAACCTGGATGTGTTTATTATTGGGCTGGTCTGACATATTGCCAGGAAAGTAGAAAAATAAATGTTATTTTGCAAAGTCTTGTGACATATAGTATATTAGTATGTAGGATATTGCAGTATTTAAAAGGCTTATTTTAATTAATATTAAGACATGCTTATATGATTCTGTCAGGTGGGAAAGTGGGAAACCTTGCCAGGCAGCTAGGATGTCATGTTTACACATGTTCTTGAGTGAGTTCATCAAATATATACATGTATTTTTGAACACGAGTTGATATGATAGTCAGGATCTTGGAAACTGCCTCATCCTGCCTAGCTGGGATTTTATAAACAGACCCTTTCATGGTGCGTGCCCATGGCTAGATAATAATAGGCTTGCATGGTTAGATCTCCCACAAACTAGTTTGGGCCATTTGACAATATTTTTTAGACTGGGCAGGTAATTTGTGAACTGAAACTGATATATCAGTGTGCTCATATATGCTAATTGCTAATTACAGGCAAGCACAATAAATTCAATATTATTTTATATATTGACAATATGATTTACCATGAATACTAATTGAATAAATGTGGGCACATAGTTATTTGAAGGGCAATAAATAAATCCAATTGGTATCATGTGTTTCTTTGTTGTGAAGGGGCAAAGAATGGGACTTGTTGGATAGCCTAAGTAGAGGATTTATGGAATAAAAGTATGCAATGTTTTATAAATTCAGACATCAGTGAAATATGCATTTAGTCTGTTCAACAAGCTCAAATATGTTTGCTCTCAGGCTGAGTTTTGGAAACCTTGTCAGTATGGTATTAAGAAAAGGATAGTTGTCATGTCAATGTGTGTTTTTAATGGCTGTTCATATGAAAGCCAGGCTGAGAATGACAAAGCATGATAAATTGCTAATTCTGAAAGATTGAATATTTATTTAAGCTAATAAACAAGGGTTCAGAAAATTTGTTGCAGTAACACTTTAGTTAGAAAATATCAAAATGTTAAACACCAAAATTATCATGGCATGGGGGATTAAGTTTTCATGGGGGAAAAGAAGCCAAATTCTTCTTGCATTCCTGCAGAGATGTATTCAGGGATGGATTTACTGGGGGGGGGCACCCCCCTTGCCCTGGCGAGGGGGGTGCTATTTTTCATGATAAAGCAAAAAATTATAAGAGACAAAATGACATACAGTAATTTGAGTAATAACATGATGATAAGTGAAATGTGAACAACAATTACAATTTAAATACAGCAGTCAAGCAGGACTTTGCAGTAGTGAAGCAAGTTGATGGGCGGGTGGCATGCATGACCGACACAACTCAGCACCAGAGCTGGCAGAGCAACCCCCCCCCCCCACCAGATCATGCTGGATCCATCCCTGGATGTATTTACTGCCATGGGGATGCATCCCCCCTTAACATTGGCAAAGGGGGTGTAAGGTGGGGGGGGGGGTATTTCATCAAATAATTTTTTTTTCAATTTGGAAAGGCAATATCCTGTAACAATTACCACAGTAATACCCCTCACTGCTGTGTGTAGCTACAAATGATTACTGACTTGGTCAACAGTCATACACTGAACCATATGTGGGTCGATGAGCACACCCGGCCTCCATTTGTACAGACAACTTATACAACACCGAAATAAAGCCAAGAACATTTTAAATTTCAAATATTCTTGCTACATCAAAAGACTGTTTAACCAAATCTATGAAGGTGCACAGTAAGGTACAGTTCAACATCAAACACTAGGTCTTCTATTTTGTAGCTTTGAAGTTTGCAGGCTTCCAGACCATCATAATGATCATATCTTGACAGACTATTGTTTGGTCTATAAAAGACTTAGTTCCTTCACTGTCCCTCGAACAAAATCGATCATAAGGAAAATTTTTAGATATTAATCACAAGGCGTAAAATTGCATTACGTATAACTATAGTCTATAAACAACTCAAATATTAACATTAAATTTATGTTCCTCTTCAAAGAATATTCATTGAAAAACTATTTGTTTGAAATAAGACGTTAATTATTCAGATTCACCTGCTTTTGTTGGTAGGGTTTATTGTTTTACTATTTAGATATATAATATATTCATTGACTCGTGTACATTGCAGTTCCTTTCTTCGTTAAAAACATACTAGAACTTAATAACATTTTGTCAAATGAACTTAAAAGCTTCCATTTTGTTTTCCTTTACAAAAAGTTATCGATGAATGCACAAAGTTGTTAAAATTTGCTATTTCCTCTTCGAAACAAAATTGTTCGCTCCTGACAGCCGCCATTTTACATTGCACAGAAATACATAATTATGCAAAACATATGCATAAATTTAAATATTAACCTTGACGTCACAGACAAGAAATATTAACCATTGACCCAGCCGTTAAGTGGGCGAGTGGCGAGAACACAACGGCTGGAATCTGAGCCTAACAAGACGCCTGCTCAGGCGCGTCACCGGCTCCGCAATATTCCAAAAAAATAATTTGAAACATGTAGATGTTTTTCACTTCTTGACGGCCATCACTTCATGATCACAAACATTCAGAGGACGGCACAATAAAAATCCATACAAAACCAATGGAGGTCAGCGATATCATATCGAAAACACAGAAAAGTTCAAGCGCGTGCGCAAAGAAATATAATATAATAAAATACGTCCCACAATTACAGCGTCTAAGATTTGTAACGTAGTTAAATACGAAATTCGTTCTGAATAGCATTGTGTAGAATTGGTCCTTAAGGCCCGGTTTAGACGCCGTACTTTTCATGAGCCGAACTTAATACAATGAATTAAGCACATGAGAAGCACGGCGTCTAAATCAATTAAGACTGCACTTAATATTAAGCACGCCTAAATTAATAAGTTCGCCTGGTCCAGGCGTGCTACACGGCTGAATCAAATGCATAAATTATGATGAAATATTTTATTATTTCTATTGTTTTCGTGCTCGCGCGCGGGAAAATTAGCACCACGCAGTACTTTCGCGCCATTTTTCTTGTTATGACATGTGACTGTATTCGAAGCGAAAGAGCGCTAATCAATTAAGTACGGCTCATGAAAAGCACGCCTGTCTAAATCAAAATTAAAAGTTCGCCTATTTTACTCGAGTAAAATATGAATTAAGTTCGGCTCATGAAAAGCACGGCGTCTAAACCGGGCCTAAATCATTGTAAGCATGTTTTAGCTAAATTGCACAATCCTGAGCCCACGATGCCGCAATGGAAAGTCACACTTGCGACAACAAAAAAAACCCCGAAAAATTCCTTGCATTTTTTAATTTCAGCAAGGGCAAATTATGACACTGGCTGCGGCCTTTTCAATTGCATCACAAAATCCATATTCATACTATATCCATAGTGTGGAAATTGCAATTAGTACGAAAATCCAATTTCCATACTATTTCCAACGAAGGTCCATGCTATTTCCATAGCAACAATTTTGAAAAAAATTTCCAGTGATATTGTGGATACTCTGCTCAGCTGATTCCCTTTCTTGGAGATGAGGTTTACTGAGGAGGGAGGGGGTGTTAATTTTAAATAATATACCAAATTTTCCGAATGGATTTACTATAACTGCAAAAACTCGCTTCGCCATTGACACAAACCAAGCAGGAAAGCGAAACAATTTCCTCACACGTGAGAGCAACATTTTGTCCAATCAAAAATTGAGAAAATTACCTCATATTAACGTGTATGCAAATACTGAAATTAAGGCGAAAACAAATTAACGCGTACAAAAATATCACACGCGTCAGCACTTTCCGTGAAGAAAACTCACCATTATCAATCATGACTGACAAAAATGCTACCATACATTCATTAGTCGCATTCCCACAAGCAGTGTAATACGTGAGATCAACGGCTTTCAATAATCCTTCGCTAGTAACACCAACCTATAAAAAATTCAATGAATTAGGGTGAACGACAGCTACGCTAACTTTTAATCGCTCATGCGTGGTAATTACAAGCTCATTATCTTCTAATGGCCGGACTGGACTGTAAGCCAGTTTTCCACTTCAACCGTACAGTACCGTACCGTACCGAAACGTACTGGTGAGTGGTGAGCATGCGTAGACTGAAAAGAGGTTGATAAATCCACGTACTTCTGGGTGTATTCACGTATCAAAATGAAAAGTTCGTCGCACGTCAACTTTTTGGCGTACTACGAAAGTATTAACCAATCAACATTCACTAAATTTTGAAATTTAAGTGGAAAACTGGCTTTAGGCAATTCATTGTGTTATTAACGTACAAAAGTCGAGGCAAAATTAAATACAAATAATTATCATATATCAGTTAATTGAGAGGTTTCGAAATCAGAGGTGAGGGTTTCCAAGGGTTTTTAAGAGAACAAGGAAGCATGGTGAAATCTCGGGCTTTGTGAAAACCTGGAGTGCCGGAATATCACGGAATATCACGGAATATTACGGAATATGCCGTTTTATTACGGAATATTACGGAATTTCGCGGAATATCACGGAATTTCGCGCGACTGTAATTTCGCGATTTTTTTGAGGCATTATTTCTCGAGACTTTATTTTCAGCATTTTGGTGGCCGAATTTAAAACAAGGGCATTAAATTTTGCGAAAGCATTCTCAACAACATTAAATTTTCTTTAAATAAAAAAACTACACTACGACTTCGACTACAAGTCAACTACCTTCCACAGCCTTTACTCGTGAGATACATCGAGATCCTCAAACGGATCTTCTGGAGGAAGCAACCTTCTTCTATCAAGAAGTTTATGATTTTTGACTACGATATTTAATTCGCGCATGCTTAAAATCCGCGAAACTATGTACGAATATGGTACTTAATAGCAAGTTGATATTTAAGGCATTTAACGTTTCCATTGTAACAAACAGCATTCCAACATCTACATTTTACCAACATCTGTTGATCTTATTTATATAACTCCGTTAATTTATTTAAAAATCTATATAAATATAATATCACAAGTGGAATAATTATCATAATATACACTGAAACATAATTCTAAACTTACCTATGCAAGTATTACAAACATATATTATATTCACACTAGTTGTATAGTTAAAAAAGAGAATTATCCATATAAATAGTCCATTATAAAAGTATCTAAAAAATTTCTGCTGCATTAGCATTTACATTAAAATCATCTATGAAGTCATTTGCGTTCTTAAAGGGCCTTCTAGATCCCCTGACACAGATGTTCACCGATCTTAAAATCTCAAAAGATAAGCGTGTTCTAAGCCATGAAATGACTGCGTGGTAAGGTTCCCCGTCCCTTCGTGAAAGCTTATCAGCAAGGTGCTTCAGAAACATTTGGCATTCTGTTCCCATACCACCGATCTTCCTCTTTCTTGGGTGGCCACACGAAATGGCGTCAACATCCATAATTTGTGCATACCCTGAGCATATGGGAAGAAGTTATTTCGCTGACCTCAAAGTGACAAAACGTAACACATGCAGTAACGGTTTTACTCACACTAACCCTATTCCAAACACCAACTCTAACCCAAACCATAATCCTAACCCTAACCTAACCCTACTCCAAGTTTGTTTCTAAACCAATCTTGAAGAAAAAAGTTTTGACGAAATGTCATTCTGAGGTCAGGGAACTAACCAGTTCCGAGCATATGTCCTTGAAAAATTAATTGTCCGTTCGGCAAACTGTCCGTTCGGCAAACTGTCCGTTCGGCAAACTGTCCGTTCGGCAAAATGCCCGTTCGGCAAAATGTCCGTTCGGCAAAACGTCCGTCGGCAAAATGTCTTTCGGCAAAATGTCTTTCGGCAAAATGTCCGGGTACCGTCAGAGCATGTGATCATGACATTAAAATTTCTATTTTACAGTTACAACAATATGGCAATATAAGATGCGAGTTGTTTATGCTTATACGACCCTATTATCGTTTATACTTATACAACCCTAGGTATTGAGTTATTAGTATACGGTATTGTAACTATTGAGTTATTTTTAATAAAATGTGTAAGCTAATTTATATCAAAACTATCATGACCACAGGCGCTTTTTTATATCCTGTATATCACTCTGTTTCTTTGTTAAATAATATAAGCACAAAAACAAGGTTAAAATTGACTGCATCTTTGACTTTGATCGACCCGTTCTATACATGACATCGTACTGCGACTCCTCTGACACCGCCATATTAAAATCAGTCGATGCGCTGCCATGGTGCTGCCGGTCTAGAGAGAACAACAATCCGTTCGGAGTTTCAACCGCGCATCAAATGACATGGTCTATAATTCTTGATAAAAACGTGCCATTTACACAGCTGGCTGATGATTAGTATGAGCAATTTTTTAATTATATAGTATAAAGATAACGGTTTTGGCGAGTATTATAAATGCAAGATTACTTAGTATTTACTGAATTGCGGACAATTCAGGTTAATTCCAGAAAATGTCGTGATATTCCACTTCCAGCGTATTCCGCGAAATTCCGCCATATTCCGGCATAAACCGCGAAATTCAGGCATATTCCGTGATATTCCGGTATTCCGGATTTTCACAACGCCCGTGAAATCTCTGCGGGTACAAGGAAAAACTTTTCAAGTAAACACAAGAACACAAAAACCACCAAGAATAACTTGATTGGGAAATGTTGTTTTTAACAGGCAGCCACAAATTTTACTTAGCGAAAAAATTTGCAACATGTATAAAAAATAGGTACGCTAAGCGTACATGTATCTGCGACAGATATAATTATAAAGACGCGTTTACACTTGCAATTTTTGCTGCGATTTCTAGTGCGATTTTCTTTTTCAATTTTCAAAATTCGGTAGCTTAAACAGTGAAAATTGCCCCCTCCTCCTCCCTAGAAAACTTAATCATCAGTCAGGAAATCAATAATCATCAGTCAGGAAATAAAAAGATGATACAAACAATACAACCTTTTTTCAGAAAGCGGTATCAATTTCCAGTGCGTAATACAAAATGACTGAAAAACGGCAAACTTCGCAGGGCTATATTATCCGCATTTTACAACATTTCGCAACCAAACTTCGGAATATTACTAATTTTGTGATGCTCTTTGAAGCTGTGGTGAAATTATGTCTGGACTTGTTGATATCAAAATTTTGTTCATCAGGAAATAGGTACGTCCATTGAGCCCAGAAAAAAAATTAAGAAAATTCATGCTAATAAATAGGGTAAAGACGAAGTTATACTAAGTTTATACTCTCCTGAAGACAATATATAGTATTTCCAGTCACTCCAGTGCAAGAAGTCAATACGCGGACAGCGGTGTTCGTTTAGGACTATACCTTGTACTTCGCCAGATAAGGAAATCTTTTTCCAACCATTTCCATGTTGGTTTTGAAGTTCATTCGAAGTCGTACTGGCCTGAAATACAGAGTGAAAACATGTCTGATAATATGTGTTCATTCAAAACCGTCGGTAGCTTTGGTCAGTAATAACCTTCAGTAATATCCTCATCCAGGATAACTTAATTCATTGCAAACTTGAATACTTCACTTCTTTCTTCCACAGGGAGTTACAATAATCTCATCTGTACAGATTCTCGTTACATTGACATTGTGTATATATCAACAGGAACAAAAGCAATTCATTCATGATTGTAATTGTACACAGGGTGACCGTTGTTTCAAAACTGGGGATGAAGTTGTAAAAAAAGGTATCAAGTGTGAAATCTTGCATGAATTTTTGAATGCAAAAACTTCACAACTTTCATTAAAATTCCTGTCAGGAAATACAGAAAACGCTCTGCCGAGGCTTCCAAAACGCACAAGTTTTCAAGAGCAGCATGCCCAGCTAAACATGGAAAGTGGTCATGCTACGCGTCACCATAGGACTGGTTATGGTGCGGAACTTCGAGTTCAAGTTTCGAACAAGCAGTTTTTCTTGCAATTAATATTATTGGTTAAAAGACAAATTAAAGAAAGACATTTCAGGTTCGTGAAGTTTATATCCTGCTGGGGAAAGGAAGCATCAACAACACATGAACATTTAAACTCGAGAAGAAATAGTCAAAAACAGATGAAAAAGGTCATCTCTTGAAAGTTACCTGTTCGTGACGTAGGCAGCCACAGCACATGCTGTTGAGTTGGCTGAAGCACGAATTATTTTCCCGCCATAAGCTCCACCACATCGCTTACATGTTACATGTACACTAGAAAAAAATGAAAGAAAACATGGAATATATTCTATTTCCTTACTAAATAATTCACATATCACGTTCAAATATGGCTTCAACAATGCAGCATTCACTGGGAAGAAATGTGAAATCCATAGTATGAAATTTGCAATTGCACCACTAAATCCATAGTATATCCATACAATTTCCATTCTATGACCTTCTATGGATTTTCAGTTTTTTTCCAGTGATTAACTTATATATTACCGTATTGTACCAATATTCCCTTCGTGCATTTTACACAATAAACGCACGCAACTCGTTTCCTATTTCTTGAATATAGACCAATAGACCTCAGTACAGAAAAAGCAGGATGGGTGGGAACTTAAATCAAGCCAATATTTCAATTTCAAACTACTTCGACAGACTTTGTTTTGCTTCCAGCGAGTGCCGCAAGTGAGAAGCGTAGCCGAGTGTTTTAGACGCATTTCGAGTATTCTCCCAACATTTCCCGAGTGCATTTTCACACTATAAATGCACGAGACGAGTTTTTCTATTTCTTTTATAATATAAGAAGATATTACCCAGTAAGCAATTTCATTTGAAAGACCGATTTTGAAATTCTCCTAACATGTAATCAGTGACGACACAGGAATGCTTTTACTCTTTGCTTGGCAACAAGCTTCAATTTTCAGGCGGACGAAGGAACAAAAACATAAATTTTAGAAAATGGCAAAAATATATCACTGCATGTGATAAAAAGACGAATTTGCTGTCGTCTTGCTGCATCTTACAAGCCGGATTTGGCACGAATGCCGTAGAGCCTGAGGTACTTCGTCGAGCTATTTTAAATTGTTTTCATTTGCTAATATTATCATTATTACATTTTTCGTGTTTCGCCAAAGATATGTCAAACAGCTAGTTTTTATTTGAATCACTTTCATAATGAAATTTGTTTAGCTTTCGTATAGGTTTTTTCTATTTTAGTTTTTTGTGTATTCTTGTAGCTTTTAAGTTTTTCTCCGCTAGTTTCATTCCGAGGTATTTTGCAGGGGGGAATATGGGGGAATTCACCCCAAATCTGAAAATAGCAAAATTCGGGGGGGGGGGGCATTTTTGATGATTTACTTTGAAACTTTTGAATTATTGGAATTCTTTTGCTGGCCTGCAGGCCCTTGTGACACGTATCAGTGGCATATATTATCTATAGAGATCAGTGGCTTTGAAAAAGTGAAATAAAATGAAATATCTATTTGAGTGTGGAAACACAGCAAGCTTGGCTAATGGCAATGCAAAGAAATGCAAAGACTTAAAAAGACAAAACAACTTATTATTCTACTTTAACCAAAATGAGTTTTAATCAGGGCACAAATAGAAATCAAAAGCGCAAATCCCATATGGAACAAACAAAGATGAATAGATACTTCAATAAAAAATATAAGAATGCAGAAGTTGTTGACAACAACAACAACAACAACAACAACAACAACAACAACAACAACAACAACAACAACAACAACAACAACAACAACAACAACAACAACAACAACAACAACAACAACAACAACAACAACAACAACAACAACAACAACAAGGAAAAAAATAATTCCGAAACATCAAGAACATCGGACACAGACACAGCAACATTACAACATCGACAACAACGACAGATGAAGAAAAATGTGATTCAGCCTTGCCAAATGAGAACATTAGCAATAAAACAACAGCTGCAATAGTCGAAATCAGTGCAAATGTTACAGCATGTCTGTCAGAAGTTGGGATCCTAGGTAGCGGCGCTACCTGCAAGTGCCTGAAGCTATCTGCAATCATTGGTCAAAAGGTCTTATGCATGCTTAATTTAAATTAAATTAATTTGAAAATTTCAATTTTTCCGCTTATATTTTGCAATATTTACCGACCATATTTAATTTAATTAATAAGATTCATTCTCAAGACGTAAATTCATCAAATGATGCTATCAAAAACTTTTCTGTTCTGTGGCTGAATTTTATTCATCAGCCGACAATCTTGTCGGCTTGATATATGAAAATGTTCGAGCAATTGGGTTTGAGCAAATTAGCGGACACTCAATGTTGATAATATGAAACATAACTCAAATAAATTTCTTCGACCTCGGTGCCCGGTCCCTGTCGCAATTTGCAAGCTTCAAGCGAAGCGGGCACGTTTGGACCACACAGGGCTAACTTAAAATTTTTTGGCTACCTGCAAAAAAACTAAATATAGAGGCATGTGTTACAGCAAACCAGGAAATAAGGATATTGATTCGTCTAGTTTGACCTGTATTAGTAGAAAGGATGGTGCTGGTCAGAATTCCAAGCATGTAAAACAAAACGAGGTGATATCAGTGGCCATCAAGAAAAGTGGTTAAGTATTTTTGGGGGATTGAAATATGTTCCTGACGATGGTTATTATTGCACCATTTGTCAACAATACAGTCATTTTAAGCATGGGCCATATATTTCAGAACCTGGCCAAAGTTAGCGAATGGTAAAATTCGAAAACATTTTGGTGAACGGGAACATGAGCAATATACATTTTAATGCACAAAAGAAAAGGAGGGAAACAAAGCAGGGTCAAGTAGAAATAATTGAAACACTGAACAATCCTGCTGAAGTAATTTCTCGCCAAAAGAAAACTGAGGTGATGGAAAAATACTTCAGGACACTGTACACATGTGCAAAGAAAAATAATCCACCTAGTGATGGTTTAGATTCTTTGCTGTATCTACAGGAAGAGAATGGAGTGCATCTTGATGAAATACAAATAACTGATGAAGAAAGAAGGAAATCAGAGAGACATCCTGGTGAAAAGGTAAAATCCTACAGATACTGCCAACCTGAGGAGGTTGGTGAATCATTAAAATGCCTAGCTCGCCCATTAACATCAGATACATGTATGGTAGAATGCACCCGTGACAGTGTTGGCATTGGTTTGGTTGCCTGAAAAATTACTCACCTCATTGGTTTTTTAAGAAATGGTAAGAGTGGAGAATGGTACTGCTTCCGTTTTGCCCATGCATTGAAACATTTTGTGGAAACAACTCTTGAGGTGTCAATGACCAAAGTCGTAGCAATGGTTTTGACAGGTGCAACACTAATGTAGGAGAAGCTAATGGTGTCAAGTCATGGCTGAAAAAGTGGAACCTGTATAGCATGTTTTATTTATGTTTGGCTCATCGACTGAATCTAACAGTCAAAGATCCTGCAGATAAAGTAGATGAAGTTGCCAAATTTACGGAGCTAGACAACTTTGGTGAAATGACAAATGATAGTGTGGCTGCTGGCTTAGTTGAAGGATTATTGTCCAAAAAGAACATTGTTTGATGATTGCCTTACGTGATATCTTGCCAGTTGTATTCACATTATGTCAAAAGTAGCAATACACGACCAGTAAGGATTTGACTACAGAACACTTTAATGATTATTATGCTTAGATAAACTTGAGGAATTAATCAAGAATGTAGGGGAACACATGAACAGTTAGAATAATTTCGTGGAGGTAACATGTGCAAATTTAGACATTGGGGGAGGGAGGAACACGAGAGGAAGATTAGACAGAGATGTTCTGAAGGACAAAAATCACAAAGAATTTGTAAAGCAAGTTACAGCTAATGTTGTTGAGCGGTTAGGTAATATCCAACCACTAGTTACTTCACTAGCCAAGTTCATTAGCTGGTTCCAGGTAACATGAAGCTCATCTGAAATATGAGATCAATTAAGTAATATGTGACCACTACTGTTTGAGCTAAGTTGGATTTGACTCACCATTCCTACGAACAGAACTCGAAAGTTATAGGAAGGAGTGGAATGCATTCATGTATCGTCGTCGAGATGCCTCCTTGTGCAACTTCATGAAATGGATCTTAAAGTCAAAACCAGGTGATATTCCAGATAGGTATTCCTATTTTCTTGCGACAGTGTTGATTTTACTTCCTTTGACATATGTTGAAGCAGAGAGGATGTTCAGTCAGCTCAAGATAGTAAAGACCAAGTTAAGAAGCAAAATGTCGCAAGTATTTTTAAACTGCCTTCTGAGGATAAGATATAATGGTCCCTCATCTCCTGTATACTTTACTGGGTATTCTAGTGAAGTCGATTATCAATGGAAAACTTTGAAACAAAGTAATACTACCCTGAATGAGATACACTAGCACTAAATGCTCATTATGCTGGACACTCTGATTCTATGTAATGAATGAATCTATTGAATATCATTATTAGTATTAAACTGGTAAGTGGTAAGGCATACTGTATAACCTTGAGTATAACTAGGGATCCAAGGATAGTGTGAAGTTTCAAATTGAAAAAGACACTGCAAGAAGTATATAGAGTCGCTGACAACCTAGAAAAGCTGATGGCTTACACTACGAAATAAATAGTTACTAAAGGCATTTCATCTCATTTATTGCTTTTAATACGTTCGGCACACGAGTAGCGTGACGTTTGAAACAAGCCTAACACACCAGAAACGTGCCTTGTGAAACTGATGCAATTTATCTATTTATTGTGATGCTACACGAGACAATTCAAAATTTAAATTGTTTCACCAACAACCAAAATTTGCATATTCTAAATTTTCATTTGCGTTTGCAGCTGTCGCTAAACGCATCCCCACGAGGCTAATGCTATGCTAAATTTATCTAAAATTATAATTGAAATAGCTGTATAAGATATGTTATGAATAATAAGCACTACGTCGTTACATCATTAAAAGGACGCATTTTATCCTCATCCGTTCTGTATTTTATCCGCATATCCGTTCCGTGGATCCGCTCCATCCGCATTTTTTTACTTTTCCCAGTGTCACGTCTATTTTCAGCTTTTGCATGTGTTGAATAATGTCACTTTAGATTTCAATAGTTTCACAGTTAAGCAAGGAGCACGCCAGAAATACTTGTGTAAATTTATACTAACCTTTTAATTACATGTAAAATGTTTTCAATTTTCATCGGCCGCCATTTTGAATGTTGAAAGCGGTATTAGCGTATCGCAGGCGCAATAATTTATGTTCATCTTTGACATTAATTTATGTTACACGATGATACTCCGAAGGGCGACCGAGAAAGATCCGAAATTTAAAATAAGGCGGAGAAATAATAAAAAATAAAGAGGGGAGTGAAACGGCCGAACACGTGATGGGGTATTGGCCAATGACAATGCGTATATCCAATTTCGTTATCTGGCCATGCTCGTTGACCAAGAACTGTCGAATCTGAAATATATCAAAACTTGTATTGATTTATTTTGCATTGTTGCTCGCCAGCAGTGAATTTTCGACAGCAGAGAAACAAATACATTTGCGAATGCTGGACACAAAATACAGTATTAATAATTCATGAAGGAAATTCAAAAGAAATGAATGTTTAATCAATGTATGTAAATCGTCGGATAATAGATTTGTAAATTGTCCTCATTTACATCGAGGGATTTACATAAACTTCAGCTTCGATTTTCTCGGCTTAGACAATGTTTATTTTAAAATTACTTCGCCAATGAACTCATATGATGGGTCGTCTTTTAAGCACGTTAAAACACGAGCAGCCGATGTTTATCTGATATACAAACTCTCGCCATTGTCCCCAATTTTAATAATATATTCTAATGTGACTCCCTTGAACTAATTATAGTAGATCAAATATAAATCAACGGTAAATCCGAAAATAATAAAAAAAAATTATTTTCTACAGTATATTATATTATATTTGTTGTTCTACAGTATATTATATTAAAATACTCAGTGGTTCCCGTAATAGTAGGTCTCATTTTGTTTCCGGTTTGTTCCTAGCAACATCAAATGTTCCTAGTAACAGTCAACCAGCATCAGTGGATAATAGTTCGGCCGTTTCACTCCCCTCTTTATTTTTTATTATTTCTCCGCCTTATTTTAAATTTCGGATCTTTCTCGGTCGCCCTTCGGAGTATCATCGTGTAACATAAATTAATGTCAAAGATGAACATAAATTATTGCGCCTGCGATAAGCTAATACCGCTTTCAACATTCAAAATGGCGCCCAATGAAAATTGAAAACATTTACATGTAATTAAAAGGTTAGTATAAATTTACACAAATATTTCTGGCGTGCTCCCTTGGTCTTACATAAGAATTTTGTGCCTTTTATACGACAAACTCGCGTCTTATTTAAGTCGCGTCTTATGTAAGTCGCGTCTTATTTTGTCTCGTATAAATGGCCCTAATGAGAGCGTAATTTGGATATTGTCTATTACACTAGAGACAAAAAGACCACTCATTATAGAAAACGAAATGCGAAAGTCAATTTATAAAAACACCGGTATACTGTATTATCCTAAACAATGAGAGTATATTAGAGATAGGAAATTACTTGAATTGAAACTCCAAAATTGTTTCCATCTTCAATTCGCGGGATGAGCAGTTGAATCCACGTTTTAACCTATATTTGAGAAAGAAAATGCATGAAGAGGTCACTTCAGTTTTGACTGCTTTTGTCTCATAGGTTAAACATTGCTTAGAGTGCACCTAACCTCAATTATTTTATCATCTCATTCTTAAGAACTTCTGAAATTATATATAACAAGACGCCTACTCAGGCGTTCACTCCGCCTGCCAGCCTGCGGAGAAAATGGGGACAATGTAGGGTGCGACGGAAAAGTGAAGCCAAATATAAGCATTCAAAGACAAGTTGGTCTTCATAGCATTCAAAGATAAGTTGGCATTCATGGCATTCAAGGTTAAGTTGGCATTCATGGCATTCAAAGTTAACTTGGCATTCAAAGGAGCAATGGCATTTACTTTTCTTTGAATTTTCATAAGAAAGTGCCATAACCTATAAGAGACAGAAATAGGATATTAATTCTGACACACCAATTCTGTTTGGCCCATCATTGTAATAATAGAGGCCCAAAAAGCATGTTTGAGTGGCTTGGTAGGTATTCTGCCCAGAGTCCTAGTAGGGTTGAATTAAATACATTACACAACACATAATCTATTAATGCATGAGTCTATTCCAGGAGTAACCATCCCCCCCCCGGAGAACACACCCGGGCCTTTGATTTGATTGGTCATGATAGTGTAAATGCCCGGGTGCCGGGACACAATTTGAAGACTAATGCACGGCCCCTGGGCAAGCTGAGAGTGGAAAATGCCCCACCCCGGCGACGATTTTACAGTCGATTTCACGAAACTTTGACCACAAATGTTCCGAACTTCGTTGCGAAGTTCGTTGGAATTCACAAGCCAATTTGGAATTCACAAGCCAATTTGTAAACAAAGTCCCTGATTGGTCCGTGAAGTAAAAGAAGCCAATCAAATGCGTAGTTTACGAACTGGTTTGTGAATCTCATTATGAACTTTTGAACTTCGCAACAATCTTGTGAACTTCGCAACGAAGTTCGGAAAATTTGTGGTCAAAGTTTCGTGAAATCGACTGTAAACGTTAATTAAACTTTTAATGGCCTATAATCATAGTCATTTAATAACATTATAGTATTAAACTGCTATGGAATATTATAAAACATAAACCTTTAATAGTTGTATTTAAATTTGCATGGCACAGGGTATAATTTTCGCTTATTCTTACAATAAATTTCACGCCACCTTGACCACGAGGGCGCAAAATACGATCAGCGCGCCCACATGCGTGCCTGAAACTAGGTTTTGCTGCCTTAAAATTTGTGGGTGGGATTTTGGTCAACCATTTGTCAAATCCCCGGGGTCCTCCAATACCCGGCCCCCGTGCACATACATGAAAGGTAAATTCCCGACCCCCGTGAACTGTCTATCGGGCAAATTCCCGGGGGTGTCCCCGGGGGGGATGGTTACTCCAGGAATTGACTCACGCATAACACACAAGGGCAGTAGAAAGAGCAAAGCAAGCAAACCCAAGCTGGCTGTGAGTTCAAGAAGCTGACGTTTCTATTATTTGTTAACATGACTATATATCATAGATTATATTCTTGTCTTGCAACCAATCCCTTGAGAATTAAAAGAATGTGCGAAATTCAGTAAAACATAATGAGATTCTTTGTCTTAATACTACCACATGGCTGCCGTTTCCGGTAGTTGCGTACTAAACATGTATAGTAAATTATAAACACGACAGCTTCAATACTACATTTCCTAAACTCTTCAAAACATTGAAATATATTTAATAACCCGATAGCCTCAACACTAAATAGCCTAAACTCTTCAGAACATTGTAGGGACCTTTCACACAAGAATATATTTTGCTAGTCAAGAATATAAGATCGACATTTAATACGACATACAGTAGGAGTGAATATTTTTATTTATATTTATGACTTTAAAGAATTTCTTGTTGCCAAAATGCAGCATGTACTACCAAAATTAGAATGTTTAGTATCCCTTACCTCAGTTGAGTCTGGAAGCTTTGTCTTGACATTCATCTTTTTAGTATTTTTCATCGTTTAGTATTTTTCATCGCACAAGACCGTTTCGCAGTTCGCAGTTTAGAAAAATACTGTAAGCAGAGCTGTAAGCATGCGCATTGCGCTGCCAAATCGTATGACATTATCCACAAATGTCAATAGAAAGTATCTAAATATCATGGAATGTACACATTTATCAAGGAGCCTGTTTGTGACACCACACGACAGTCGACAACCGACAACAGACTCAGGCATTTTTAGACTCCGCACTGCGCATGAGCAGGCGGAGTAATAATTTAATTTGAAGATTATCGTTTGCTCATATTTCAGTTTGTTTGGTATGCAAATATCCGGAACTTACGTCACAAATGCACAATGATTTAAAGTAAAAGCTTGTATATCTTATTCACTATCGAGTTTAATTCATTAAAATGAAGTTTGGAGTTGTGGGAGGATTACATACCTGTGTAAAACACCATTCAGCCTTTTTATTTCATGATATTTAACAGTACCTTACATTCTATATGTTTAGTTTTTTGCAGGTAGCCAAAGAAAATTTGCAGTTAGCCCTGAGTGGTCCAAACTCGCCCGTTTCACTTGAATCTTCAATCTTGCAAATTGCGACCAAGCACCGAAGAAATTTTCATATTGTCAAAATTGAATGTCCGCTAATTTGCTCAAACCCAATTGCTCGAAAATTTTAATATATCAAACCGACAAGATTGATCGGATGATAAATAAAATTCAGCCACAGAACAGGAAATTTTAAGTTTTTGATGGCATCATTTGATGAATTTACGTGTTGAGTACGACTCTTATTAAAACTGCATGGTCGGTAAATGTTGCAAAATGTATTCAAAAAAATTGAAATTTTCTACTTTACTTAAGCATGCATGCATAAAACCTTCTGACCAAGGATAAGTTAGCTTCAGGCACTTGCAGGTAGCACCGCTACCTAGGATCCCAACATCTGACAAGCATGATTCATATGTGACGTAAATTCCGGACATTTGCATATCAATGAAACTGAAATAACAGAGACAAAGTGTGCAAACGAATATCTTCAAAAGAAGTTACAATATCATTTCAAAGGTTCTTATAGGAATGAGATGTTAGAAAAATTGGGGCTAGGTGCACTTTAGGTTCGTATAGTGTACATCATACCCCTAGTAGAGGAATTCAATCTGATACGCCGCCAACCATGCAGACACTAAACGTAATTTCTATATTATGTTTTGCTTACCGAATTACAGTTTTCCATCAAATCTTGAATTTCTGGTTTTAATGATTCAATAAGATCCACAAGAGGCTGAAGAATAAAGAATATAGTACAGCAGCAGAACAATGTTTTTACTATACAATGCTGATGCCCTTTCGTTTGAAATTGGCTATTAAGAACCTACACATAATTCTAATGAAAATGATCTTAATGTGAGCACTGACAGATTTTTCGTCGTCGTTTTGCTAAAAAAACTTTGCTTCAAGTGCTTTTTTCCAAAGATGTTTTACTTACTTTTTTGTAAGTCTTTTATACTCCCTTTTGTTATGAATAGCTGTTGTTAATAAAATATCAAGATTTTTTTGGCATCTCACTCGATTTAATATTAGTTGAAGGGTACTGTAGATGGAAATTATCGAGTGGAAATTTATATACATTTATTAGACCTAACCAGGAACAGAAGCGAAAAATTCAACTTTAGGTCCCTGACAGGAATCGAACCTGCGGCCCTGGGATTCCGGTGCAGTGCTCTAACCAACGTAACTGAGCTACAGAGGCCAGTTGTCGAGCTCTGACCACAAGTTCATGTATATATACTAGGGAACTGCCACGTGTAGGGTATGTGCAAATATCAAGCTTTTGTTGGCATCTCGAGCTCGAATCAGGTGAGTGTAAATCTCAATCCGTCACACCTCTAACCCGAAAACTTAATGGTTGGATTTTTTCCAGCTTTCTTTATTTGTAGGTAAAACAAAACGATAACATTTTGCGATGATGAGCAGGGTGAAGGGTCAACATGATAAACATGGAAAGTTTCAGTATCTATTTTTGGTTCTAGCAATTCTTCAATTAGTGTTTCTAAAGAACGATTTAACTAAAAATTTAGCAAAGTTATTTTCACATCGTTTATGTCGATATCCTGCATGGGACTGCAAGTAGGGCTAAGCTATTATGTCTCTAATATATTAAGAACACATTATCGTTTCATTTAAACACTATAGTTTTGAGGTAATATTGGGGAATCATCCCCCAAATTAAATTATAGCAAGGCTGAGCCTTGCCCTATCGCCCTCTACTACACCCCTGCTCGTTCAGTGTAGATACACAATATACTGAATATAGATTACTTTTTGATGTGATGTGATGTGATATGTGATGGATTTGGATTTTTTTTACGCTCAGTAGCCAACTATTTATAAAATAGATTACAAGGATGTGAACATTGCAGCGACCTACCTCGTTTAAAGGAATTGCTTTGAGTGGACCTACAAGAACATATATAATTAATGAAATTAAAACTTAGAAAATCAGCACAGTTTCTTTATTTTCATACTGTGGTAATAGGATCCAGTTAAATCTTCTTTTTAGCCAGGAATATATCGTGGCCAGGCATATTTTTCAAGCTTGCCCGGTGTAGATATACACTCAGAGTAACATCACAAGCATCAAGCTTAGTTATTTAAGCCCAAATGTATATGAACATATCAGCGATAAAGTGAGTTTTATTTATGCCAAAAACATTAACTGTATTATTATTACTACAAAGTAGGCAGTACAGTGATAATTAAGGCAATTGACAGAACAGTATCCAGGATAGACTTTCCCAAAGTCCATTCCAGTTTTTTTTTCTCGGTTCGTAAGTACGCTGGAAAGGACTTTTCACCCTTGCAGCGCGCCAAATCTACCGGTGGATATTTTTACCGAGGTGTGATTGAGGGTGTGTCATCATTCTAGCCAATAAAAAACGCATATTTAAATTATTTAAATTAATTATTCAAATATCGTTACAGTAATTAGGCTTTTGACTTATTTAATACAAATATACAATAAAACAAAGTCATTTCAAAGTAGAAAATATGGTTAGTTCTCGAAGATGCAAAAAATATTGGCAACAGAGGCGAACTGTTGTTTAACTGAGTTAATTTTCTAAACTAAAGCGGCATTCTTGCCCTACAAGAACGACAAACAACATTTGTTAGAATGTTTAATAATAGCGTAGTTTCACTACAATGAACTTTTCCAATTATTGCTGTAATAGTTCAATGTTTTCGCAAACATTCGTCTTTTTATGTCCAAGAAAGAATCGCCGTCGCTTATCTACATCTTCCATGCCTTTGCCGCATTGTAAACACAACGTGTCATGGAATTTGGAGAAAAATCGTCTTGAAAATATAGTCATAGAAAGGAGTATAAATCTACCGTAAATCTATACGGCATTTTAATCTAAATTGATATCGCTTATGCTATTAACAGTTATTGTCATTAGAAATCACTGTGTTTTCAAATTTGAGCCGAGCGGAGATCTACGACCGAAAAGTCAAAGGAAAGTCTATTTACAAATTGAGCTGAAATCGACAACTTTTGTGAAACTTACATGCGTAATAATTAACTGCAATAATTTTCGCGCCAGAATTTTTAATCAGATCCAAATTCCTGCAAGCGAGACAAATCGATCTCGCGGCTCGCGGCTTCGCCGCTCGCTATTCGAGATCGACTTGTGGGCAAGTCTATATCCAGGACGGTACAGCACACATCCACCGGTTTTATTTACACAACGATACAAATTCCGCTAATTTTATTTGCATACAGTAGTAAAACACTGTACAAAATAATCATAAGACTCTCACCATTTTGCACAGCGGTTTTATGTAACGGTTCTTCATCTTCAATTTTTCTCTTTTTTGTCGAAGGCTGAAATAAAATTATTTCATTACACAATTATGCTGTTGAATCAGTCTGAATACACTACAATCCTGGTCAAAAATCATTCCTCTGTGTCTTTTTTAACTGTTAAACCGGAAAATGTTGGTCGTATTGCAGTTGCTTTATCCGTATTCTGGGAATGCAATCAACATTGAATGGTGGGGGTACATACGGGGGAGGTTTTTCTAAATTTGCAATAATATTATGAAGTATCGCAGATGTTCTGCCCAGGATTATAGGTATGTGTAATAATTATATGTGTAATAATAGTTTATTGAGGATATGCATATTACGTCACAAGTGGGGTAACTCATAAATCGGTTTACGTTGACAGCCAGTGATCAACATGAACGAAAAACTCGTTTTTGGTTGCTATTTCAAATTTCGAATTGAATAAAAACATTTTAAACACCTTTGATTGTTACTGAGTACCTTGCACTTGAAGCAACGTTACAAAATATATTGATTTTGAAACTGAGAAAAGATTGGATCCGACGGATAAGAATTCGAACTGTGTGTACTAAAATTATACTTATATGGAAAAACATTCAATCAATAAAAACCTGAATATCATTCGCCAAAACCAAAGGATGTACTACAGGTACATTAATACCCGTATCGAGTTTCTTCAGATCTGTTATGTTAAACTTCTCTTTCTGTTAAACATAAAATATGAGAACAATTTAACGAGGAGCAATTTAACATTAACAGCACACTAAGCTACACGTCTAGATTACTACAGTAGGTACAGTATATATTCAAAACATTAGGCTATATTCGTAAGACATGCGTAAACATTGCAATTAGATTGAGCTCATAATTTATACCTGTTTCCCACAAGACGAATTTTTGCTTGGGAAGCAAACCGAAAAACAAAGCAAACATAATTATAGTACTGCATGCAATGCCCTGGAGTATGTGCAAATCAAGTGCACCACAAGCGTGAGGACATGCATATTGAACAAATACCAAGGCTTATGATTCCGAACAAACTAACATCCTCACACAGCAAATATAAAGCGATGCCAAGCTTTGTTTGGGTACCGCAATTCAGCAGCCTGATTCAGGAAGCGATAATTTATATATGTACCAGAGCTATGGCAATACCACAGTCTGGTACTTGTTTATTTTTAGCAAGTACCATATGTATACTGTAAGTACGCGGTGCTCTCGCTATCTGTGTACGTACATTTCGCTGGTACCATATGGCTAGCAAACATTCCAAAGACACGGTATCATAAACCGTATAATAAAGTAGCTATATATTGGATTGGATGAGATCGGACTAAGGAATGTTGGAGACAATTTTATGGGTTTGTAAATTGCAAATGCGCTGCTTGTTGTTCTTACTCGTAGTTTCAGGTTACTGATAAATGCCATTCAGAAAACTTTTTTATGTACTTTTATTAATTATCTTGAAGACTAACCACAAACAATGCTTTTCAATGAAAAACATTGTTTGTGGTTAGTCTTCAAGATAAAGTACATAAAACATAGTTTTCTGAATGGCATAGTTTTCAAACCTCTTTGCGAAAAAAGTATTCATTTGCCTTTGGACCTTGTAATTTAGCAGTCATTTGATTGTAATTGAAGATTTACTGTAAGTTATACATACCAAGAACTCATTAAGATGAATGACTTTAGCAGGGAAAATTTCTTTTATCAATTTTTCAGTCTAAAATATTATGATTAAAAAATATTTAGAATTGGAATACCTTTAAATACTACTTGATGATAATGATGTCCAGGGAAAATAATCTTGCATGAATCACAGAGTTCGCGAGGGTTACGTCAACAGAGTAGTGTGGGGAAATCCACCCTTAAATTTGAATTATTTAGCACCTGTTTGTAGGCTATATTTTTTTTTTGTCAACGGGTTAACTGAACTATCTGCCCATGCCTTTTGTAACGGCCATCATGCTGTGATGTAGTTCTTAATGCAGTGTTTGAACAGGGTTCGTAGTCTCCAAGACCAAAAGACTTTCAAAGATTTTTTCTGCCTATTTTCAAAGACCTTTGAGAGTAATCAGCTGTCGAAAAATTGCGAGTGTAAGCACCAATTTTACCAGGTAATTAGTCCCATCAAATCACATCCTAAAATGCGCCTTTTTGTGTGGATATTTGCAAAAATCTTGCTTCAATCAATCTATTTTATTAACTAGGAAATCGTATAATCAATTCCTCACTAAAGAATTCAAAGACTTTTAAAGACTTTCTTCGCTTTTTCACACAATTCAAAGACTTTTCAAAGACCTTAAAGACCTGAATTCAAATTTAAAGACTTTCAAGGATTTCAAAGACCGCTGCGAACCCTGTTGAAATTATATAAACACAAAAACCAAACAGTTAAAAAAAATTGCACTACGACGAAATATTAGAAAAAAACTTCAAGGTCAACATTGGATTTTGTAGGTCAAAACTAGCATGGCCTACGAATTTTGAAAATAATTGCAAGCCAGAAAAAATCTTAATTCGCGCGAGTAAAATTAAGGTTTAATTTCACTTGTGTTTTTCAATTGTGAATTGAAAACACAAGTGAAATTAAACCTTAATTTAACGAGGAACTATGCGATTACTTGTTTTAAAATCATAGAGGGCAAAATTTATTCGTAAGTAAATTGTGAACTTGTCAAGTTCTTGAACCTCGTATGTCTCCATGTCTTCGCCGATGTTCCTTAATGCTGCCCATCTCTTAAATACTGCATCCCATAAATTGTACTTTTTCTAGTGTACAAGTTTTCACTAGAAGTTTTTAATTCTTCAATAACATCATTATCCGCAACGACAAAGCGATAAGCCATTGTTTGTAGCTATTGCTATTTAAAACAAGAAACTTCCCACGCTTGCGTCTCAGCCAATCAGGTATACATTTTGTCAAGGAATTTTGCCCTGAATTAAGAAAAAATGTCCTCATCATTAGCCAATCATATTCGAGTAATTTTGCCCTCTATATGACTGGCACCCAAACAAACACCTTTATACAGAATATGTAAATTGAGAGATGATGATTTCAACAGTTTTAAATACTAATACTACGGATGCAGCATCCACGCCTTTCCAAACAAGACACTATTTTTCCCAAACATTGCTTCAACTGAAGTATTTTAATCAGCTAACCGCTGATTGAATGCAGGATTGCGCCAAATTGTATTGAGGGTAAAACAAACATCTTATTTTTTTCATTTAATGCAGATTTCAATTTAGACACTTAGTACAATGTTTTGAAATGTTCAGATGTATGATACAGTATCAAACCTAATCTACAATGTTGACCAATCTCGTTCCCTGAGCCTGCAATCCTCGGGAAGGAACGCAAGGCTCTGGGATAATCTGTTGCCGGAAACCATGCAGGAATCCTGGATAAGATTGAACTGCGCATTCCATATCAACGGCCAATCAGATTCCTCCCTGAAACGGATTATCCCAGAGCCTCACGTTTGTTCCCGAGGATCGCAGGCTCAGGGAACGAGATTGCAGTATTGACCTGAATTTAGCTCATAAAGGCCCTCATTCTCCATTTGTCTTTTTGAATCCAACTTGGGCTTTGCATTTAGATCGGAGATTGTCAGGGCCGGGTGAAAGCAAAATATTGAACATTCGGTTTTACAGTATATTTTCAATATGAATATTTATGGTAGGATTAGTAGGAATGTAACATCTGAAACACCCCCCAAATTGAAATTAATATGATAAAAATATGCCCCCCCCCCCCCAAGGGCATAACTTGGGTATTACAGCTGGTGTGTGTTGATGTTGTCTGGATGTTTTCAGCCTAACTGCACTGTTGTCAAGCAGAGCACACAAATTAGTGTATTTGTCAGACCTAAGTGATCTATTGTTATAATCCACACTAATTTAGGAGCTACATCCATACTCAAGTTGCCACAGAAAACATTGAATGTTGAAACCCATCCACCTAGAAAGTCAAATTGACATTTTCTGTGGCAAAACCCCTTTATAGTTTATGGCAAAACATCTTTACCAGGGCTGCAAAATTACAACTGAAAAAGGAATTAATTCCAATTACAATTACTTGCTTTAAAATGTAATAAATTCCTGATTACAATTACTTCTTCTAAAATGTAATTAAAATCTTCTAAAAATTACTCCAGAAAAAAGGAATTAATTACAAATTCATTTACCGGCAAATTGTTACTATATATATTATAAGACAATATCTTAAACAGTGGTTGTAAATAAAAACGGTATAATTAAACTATGAAATTTGCAAGAATTTATCAAGATGATATTTCAATATATTAAAACATTTGACATGCAAATCGAAGCATGTAAACTTAAAACTTTATTTGCCAATATTTGGTGCTCTGATCAGCCTCGGAACCAATTGTGGTTTCCACTTTAGCAATAAATAGTACTTCATGTAGGCTATCATGTCATGTGATCTCGTTGAAAATTAGTTCAGCCATTTTTCTGAATTTTTGTCACAACGTTGTATTTTTTATTTCTTATTTTTAACAAAATAAGAAAAGGAATTTTCAATTTGCTCCTTGGATAAGGAACACGTTCCTTGCTTTTGTAATTAATTACGTTTTTCGTTACATTTCTAAAAACGTAATTAATTACAGGTTAAAATGACTTCAAATGTAACGAGTACACAGTAATGTGTTACAATTGTAATGATCAAGTACTTATACAGCCCTGGTCTTTACCATATGTTGATTTCAATTATTTGATAACATACACCAGAATAAGAATCATAGACGAGTAATCATATCATTCAGACAAGCCTTTAGCAGTCTGGCCGGAAATGCGGAAACAGACCCAACAACATTGCATCCACACATATTTGTGGTGAAAGGCTTTAAAGTCGTTTGTCCCAGTCCTCAACATGTGCTCCTCCTCGGGATGCAAGATGTCGCTCAATTCAAATATCCACGGGCTCACCTTTGGGAGATGGTTGCAACCAAATTCCAGAGGGTAGGGAAACAAAAAACGATCAAATGCCCCACATATGCCATACCCCCCTCCCCCAGGGCTTATTAACATTGATCAGGACTTGATTATGAAAAGTAAACCTTTAATACTACTGAAGAATTTAATATTGTGGATGAATTTATACCTTAGAAGTAAGTTCATCGCGATACTTTTTCACCTAAAAGCAGGAAATAGGATTGAATTGGTAAAAGATAGATGAATAGACATTCATTTAAACCGTAATGTACACAACCACGTTGCAATGGCATCGATGACGAGATTGTTTATAACACAACAGCAAAATCATGATTTAACTCGGTTACAAACCTTATCAATAGCAGATGCCATAAAACTTGTTAATAAAACCAAGAAAAAAGAACTGAAATAATTAAAAAGTTCTATTTTACAAAACCGGTGTTGAATTCGACAAATCGACCGGCTCCTCAATCCTCATGCGAACAAAAATGTATTTGTTTGCGGGCTCAATTAAAGTAATATATTGAAAGTAAAAATTTCGGCAAAAGAGTTTTTCCCATTGCATTTAATGGACAGTTGGTAAAAGGGATTAAATTTATTTATCGATGTTTGTATTACAGATATTTTTGAATGACTGCCTTCTCACACTCTCGTTCATGATAGCGGAATTTTCTTGGTACAGATTTTTCGAGATCTGTTCTAGTTGATACGTGATGTAGTATTCAATATAGCAGTTGCTTATTTGAATATATCACGAGGTTTGTTGCCATTGGCACGGGCTGGATTCAGTAGTAGGATTTCATGCCGGCGGACAATTAGCGTTTCTCACGCCGTAGGTACTAAAGTAAGGAACGACCTACAACCACCTACAACGACCGACAACCACCTACAACCACCTACAACGATGCTACAACGATCTACAACCACCTACAACCATGCACCGCCTACAACGACGCTACAACGATCTACAACGATGCTACAACCACCTATAACGACGCTACAACCACCTACAACGACGCTGCAACCACCTACAACGACCTTATAGCAATCCTACAACGACCCGGCTCGTATGTATTAAATATTTTCCGAAATTTTAGTATATTTAATGGCTGTGAAGCAGCATGCCATGTCGCACGGTAAATTACAATTTGGCGCGAAGTGCCGAAGTGTCCCGAAGTAAATGAAAATTTATAAATATCATCACTCAAAAGTCGTGATCGCCATAATCTGCGATCAGGCCTATATCACAGAGGAAGTACATACAGAGATCTCACTTCAGGTTAATTTCGCGTAAGGGTTTTTTACGGCGGCTAAATCGAGGAATGCACATTTGCCCGACGCCATCTTGAATCATTATTAACTGGGGACATCCGTGGTTATCTTCGTTATCTTATGCTAATAATGAATTAGTAAAATGGTTAGTCAGCTGGGTGGTAAACACGCAATAAAAAGTTTTCTCTATTAAATTGACTAGAGATATTTACTATGAAAAGATGCTGATTTTTATGGCGAATTCAATGATGTTCTCCGATTTTCCATCTACTCTATAGTACACAAATTCCTATAGTAGGGTAAAGACTCGAGTTTTAGAGTATTAAAGGGCGAATATCTCGGTTCAATTTTTTAATGAAAAAGGAAAACTAGGGCTGTTGATACAGAATTTCATGCACAATCGAAGGGTATTTTCGGAATTTCCATCTATTATGTGCACACAACTATGTGCTCACTATACGAAAGTAAATTTGCGTGCCAGAGTTAATGCATACAAATCACTGTGAAAAATGTCAATACGCGAAATGCTGTTATTTTGTATTTTCGATCGGTTTATTTTCCTTTATATGAAATCAAAAGCTAAAATAAGTCATTATAATATGATTATTTATGATTTAAAAGCATCAAAAGTGTATTTATTGTGATTTTTGCTGCTGTAAACTAGCTTTATTTATATACATAACAATCTAGTATTTAGGCATGTGCGAGCGACAATTATCCAATCAGAATCCAATATTTTCATTTTCCGCGAATACGTTTGTTTTGATTACATCATTCCACCCTCGTTCCCAGGGCTTCTCGGCTGCCTGCGTTGAGGCAGCCGAGAAGCCCTGGGAACGAGGATGACACAGTGAACTCTACTCAGTGACTCTACTATATACTGGAACGATAACTACTGATAAAAATGCCCATACTTGCCTGAAGCCAAGATGGCGGAAATTGAAGCTCGTTCGTCTGTAGGTATAAAACACGCGTGATTTTTGCGTGGGCTTGTCACGAGGTTCGGAGCAAGCCGAAGCCCGAAAGCGTGTTAAAAATATTTTCACAAGTGTGGATTCAAAGACCAAGAAATTTCGGGGTTTTTACTTGAAATACGTAAGATTTTTGAACTCTTTTAACAGCAATTCTAATAAAAAGTATATTTGTTGATAATAAGACACAATAAATCGAGTATTAAAGTTATTTTATCGAGAACATCGTTTTGCTTTTATACTGTTTTACTGACTGAAAAGTCAAACGTTCCAACAGCAAAGAATTGGTTCAGTTTCGGCTATATTTGTGGACTCAGGCCAACGAATCATTAATTAAAAGATAAGTATTATATTATTTTACTCTTATTTGTTATAACTATTGATTTTTGAACAAGATCAACTTGTTTAAATGATGCCTGTCACTGGGCATTCCATTTTGTATGACTGTCTCGCTGTAGTGCTTTCCGTACGTGAAGAGACGCAATGTAAAATATTTGTCTGCTGTCCACTTGATGAGCTTTACCTGGTGGTCATCTTCGACCATATCTTCGTTTGCACCTAGCTCGTGGTCTGCAAACACAGATTTGTTGCCGTCCAGGAGAAAATTATGACAAACTTCCAGAATCATTTTGGATTTTAGGTTTTTCATGTTGTTGATGCCGTTGCCTTTCTGGCAGACATACAGCTTGAAGATATGTTCACAATGTTCGATTGTAGTGTAAACAGACTTTGATGGTATACGCAATCCGCCGTTATTGACAAACAAAGTAAACGCTGAAGCTGAAGATACTTGACTGTAGGTTGATGGTCCACAATAATCGTGATCTGATGCTTTCATGCCTGGAGTAACCTCACCAACAAGACATTCTTTCATGGGCGTACCGGAAGGAAAAATTTAGGGGGGCGGAAAGAAAATTGCCCGACTTTTCGGGATTGTGCCCGACTAGTACAGAATTATTTTAGCGACCACCCCCCTCCCCGTCGCCAAAAAAATTTCGGTCAGTGTTCCATTTTAGGGGTCAAAAAAATTTTCCGGACAACCAAAATTTTTCGGAATATAAGACAAATTTTCCAAAACACACAAAATTGGCCTTAATTTTATACACAATTTACAGAATTTGTCCCATTCTTTTTTATTGCAAACCAAAATTGCCCGACTGTTGATTGAATTTTGCCCGACTGCCCAACAAACTGTGGGGGGGGGGCTACCGCCCCCACGCCCCCCCCCCCGCCCGGTACGCCTATGCATTCTTTGCATGCTTGACAGGTGAGCTTCTTTACAAGTTTAGAGACAATAAATCCCCCAATGTAAAACAATATATTAGATATAAAATCAGAGTGGCTGTTCTGTTGTAGTTGTTCATACATGAAATTTTCTTCAGCTGTTTCCTGTGAATTCAGGGCATCTGGCATGTCAGCATTCTGATCCTGGGTGGACATTTCTGTAAGTGGTGAACTATGCTTTATTTTGTGCAGAATAGGAATGATTGTAGTAGTTTTGTTGTCTTCGAAATCTATACAGTTGGCATTCTTAGAGGCAGTTACAGCATTTCTCATCAACAGCTGCCGTAAAGCATACTTTATCTGTAAGCAGTTGGGGTTATTGTTCCAGCCTCCCTTCGATCGAATACAGGAAAACAGGAGTTCAATATGGTCCTGCGAAAATTTATAGGTTAACAGGTACTTGAAGGGATCACCAGGTTTTGAAAACATTTGATCAGCCATCTAAGTCGTTGATTTGATGGTAGCGACAAAACCAATTATGAAGGTCTTTCGTCTGTGCGTTGCCAGCTGCTGTGGACTGGCTGAATCTGTCTTGAGTTGAAGGAGGTAATTGGCTGTGGTTCTCAAAATTTCCTCATACACATTCTTTTTCGATTGTCGTAGTGGTTGTTTGTACCCTTTTCCAATTGGACTTCTTGAATTTAGCATGTCAAAAAGACGGTCGATTGTTCTGATAAATTTGACAGTGCCACTGCTGTTTTGGAATTTGGGGTTTTTCATACCAATGTCAAGAAATTCTATTGCATCAGCCACTGAAGAGCTTAACGTCTGAGCTGCTAGCCGAACATTCATTTCGTGCTTTTCAAATTTGATGTGGTTGGGTGATAACTTGTTGCCCATCTTCAATCCCTTCTGTTCTTGAAGGATGTACAGTTGTTGAAAATGCTCCCACTGTATTTTTTCCCCTTCACCATCAATAATTGTGCCAAGGTGTGCCAATGCATTTCTAGCAAGTTTCAGCATATGGCATGGATCTGCAATAACAAATACATCTTCTCCTGTGGTGGGGTGTTTAAATTTTGGAACAATGGTGTCATATGTTGTGCCGAATTGACAGCCTAGCTGCCGGAAAGTGCTTAGGTTGACTGACGTTCCATCTGCCGTTATAGACCATACCTTTAACCCTGCCTCAGCTGCCATTTCGAGTGCCATGTTTATCAATTGTGCCTGGTGTGTAGATGAGATCTTATCAGTAAGGAAGTTGCCAATTGGGCATTTCCAATGGCTTCTAGCTCCAACCAGCAGGAAAACGTGTGCTTCCGAAGCTAACGTCTCCGGATCATCAAGGATCGGTCCTCCCTGGCCATAGTCCACAAAACCAGCATAACAATCCTTCTTTGGGTCCCATATTGTTTGTTTTCTGATGGCCATAGCATCAATAATCAAGCAGCAATCCTTTTTAATAGCATCTCTGCTGACTTCACTTGCCAAGGCAGTAAATGCTTCCTTAAAAAAACCTGGTTCACAGTTAACAGACGATGACCACTTCCGAAGGAGCGATTGATTTGGTAGTGGAATTATAGACCTAACATACCGGTATGCTTTAGGAGAATAAAAATATAGTGTTAGTGCAAATTCCTTCACTTCGTCAGAGTATCTTCTACCTGTTGGTGTACTGCTTAAGTTGTCTTTTGCATTTTGAAAAATCGATAACTGTAGGTTGTCAAATGCTGCATGGAGTATACCTGCCTGTTCTGTGCTTATGACCAATTTTTCTTGTAAATGTAAAATGAGATCTTTCATGCTCTGTAACTTTTTCTTAGATCGTCTCAGTTGCTGTTGTAAACCCTTAATTTTTTGTCTTAATTTCTGTTGTAATTCAGATCTATCTGGTTCTTCATCCTGCTCGTCCTCGGTTAAATTTTCATCATCTTGTGGTTCTTCGTTGCATCTTGCATAATTATGTTCACGTAGAATCTTTGCTGCAGGTGACATGAAGTCTGATTTATCTGGTGATAGTGAACGTTTTCTAGGAAGCCCGAGCCGTCTCCTTTCTGTATCAGAAAGATCACTGCTGTTAGGTATATCCAATATTGAAAATACTGATGGTACTGCATTTTTTTTTAATCTACAGGTCTCTTCTGCAGTCGTTGGAGGAACAATGTAATCCAATCGTTCAAAATGGTTACTGCATATGAAGCTGTATCGAGTAGCTCTCCACACTTGGCCATTGTTGTTTATTTTCATAACTGCATTCTCCCATTTTTCTAGCATGATTGGATCTTTTAAAGGGAACCTGTATATACATGCATTTGTAGTTATAGTATCATATTTTGATATATGACAGGGTAATTAATTTTATATTTTATAGTGTGCTTTTTATAATTAAATTAACCCAGTGAGCGCCAGGGCTTTCCCCTTGACAAGTGAACTTGTCTGGCGTTAGACAATAAAGTAGGGCACAGTGCAAATCAATGGGTTAATTTCACAATTTGTTTCTCTGAGCCCTTTACAGGGCCTTGTTAGGAACTTGTGATATACAGTAGAACTGTTGTTATTAATGGGCATTCAGGCCACTTGTGGAAGTGGTCATTGAGTACTTACAGTTTGTAGTTTTACTGTACATAGTTTTACTGTAAATATATATTTGTATTGCATGCCTGGTATGGTCAATTGTTTTCAGTATGTAATTTTTTAAAAAAAATACTATATATTTACCCATGTCAGGTGATGTGTAATACAATTATTGCAACCTAAGGCTTAATTAATACATTGTTTACATTGTTGCAAAAATAAACACTTGCCTGTGAAATGAAATTTTTGGCTTATTTTCCTTATTACTGCTACAATATCCATTACTTTTGCAGTTGCGAATCGTACAGTTAACTGGCATGTTATATTTTCCTTCTGAAAGGAGATAGCTTTTGTTTTTTTACTTCACGAAATGATTTTTTCCTAAAATCTCAGAAAAAATTGTACTCTGACAGGTGAAAAAGGACTGGGGAGAGTTAAAATTTGTTTAAAGATTTGTTTCTGTTTTTGCACGAAAATACTCATTTTTAGTGATATATAGCCCAACTAAATGGTAAAAAAGAAGTGAAAAAGTAAGATTGATGTAATTAATTCGCTTAACTATTAAAGCCTTTTGGCCAAACTTACGGGCATTGTCGTGGAAATCAGTTTGTGGTTTCAATGTTTGCTGAAATGTTTCCCTGTATCCAATATCTGGAAACATTGGCTTTTGAAACATGCAAAAATCTTTTTTTTTTGCAGGATTTTTCTGGTGAACTTTGGACGAATGCTAATTCGTATTCTACTTCTATTCTCCATTCTGTGTGTGTCAATAATAACAAAAAGAGTACATTATACTAGTCAAATTCTACCGAAAGACATCTTTATTAGCTCAGAACTTACTGCGCTACCTGAAAAACTATGCTATGTTTGGGTATCTACCCTATCTTGCAATAATCGACATCGCTACGGTTTGGATCTACAAATCAGTCGCAAGATCTCGCAAGTAGCTATTCTTCTGCTCGGGGGAGATATCGCAACGAATCCTGGACCAAACTCAACGCGCCCCCATATTCATACTAACGGAAATAACCAATCAATTCTTCGCTGTTATTATCAAAACGTGAGAAGTATAAGATCGGGAAACAAATTACGGGAGTTTCAGGATACAGTGTATGCCAACCAATATGACATCGTAGCTATCTCGGAATCCTGGTTAACAAGTGACATATCGGATTCTGAACTGTTACCTTGGAATTATGACATCTTTCGGTGCGACCGTAAAAGTCTAACGATCTCTCGCGGCGGGGGTGTCTTGTTAGCAAGTCGTAGTAATTTACGGTGCAGTCCTGTTGTTTTTACAAAAAACAATAACATCGAACTTTCGGCTATTGAAATTAACACAAGAAGCAGTGGCAAAATTCTAGTCGCTGTGGTATATAGACCTCCCTGCGCCCATACTAACTGGATCTATGACATCGTCGAGTCGTTGAATGAGTGTACCTACAGCAAAGTGATCTTGCTCGGAGACTTTAACTTGCCAACCATAACCTGGCTTGATGGATCTGGATTCTGTGATTCCAGCGATTCCGCATCGTTCACGTTCTGTCAATGCCTTTCAGATAACAACCTTTTCCAACTAATCGACTCTCCCACCCGCTTGAATAATTGTGTGGATCTGCTCCTCACGAATATTTGTGAACATGTCATAAACATTTCAGTATCTGAGTGTGAGAGTATTGGTGTACCATCTTATCACAAAGCACTAACCTTTGACTTAAACTTCACTGCACGCACCCCTAATGATAATAGGCAGGAATCATTCAACCTTAAAAAGGCTAACTTTGAAGGACTACGAACTGCGTTAAGGAACGACCCGCTCGAGAACTATTTAGATACGGATAATGACGTTGAACACAACTGGACTTCATGGAAAACACAACTCTTCTCCAAGCTGAACGCCTTCATACCGAAGCGCAAGCCTCGTAAGTTCATAACACCGCCATGGATTGATGGTGAGGTAACCCATGCAATACGGCGAAAGAACTCGCTTTGGAAAAGAGGAAAAGAAAAGAACAACTCGGCTACTTGGGAGAGATTCCGTGAAAAACGTAAGAAGGTAAATACCTAATAAGACCTAAACGTATTGCCTTCCTTAAGAACATTTCAGACTCATGCATTTCTCACCCTGACCGGTTCTGGAGTTACTTCAACCGGTTGACGAGACGTTCCAACATTCCCGAAACTGTCGATCTTAACGGACGTTCTCACTCGGATGCGAGGTCGAATGCCAACGCGTTTAACACGTATTTCACCACCGTTTTCAACTCTGATACATCAATACCCAGTAACCTTCCCTCCTCCCTATACACGCATGATATCGTATCGACCCTCGAATTTTCCCACGAAGAAGTATTGTCCTCTCTACAAAATTTCAACTCGAGTAAAACACCTGGACCGGACAATCTCCATCCGAGAATTCTGAAAGAATGTGCAAACGAACTAGCACCAGTGTTTAAAAGAGGATGTAAAGCTTTAGTGCCCAACTATCGTCAAATTTCGCTTCTATCTATTGTGAGCAAATTTTGTGAACGTTGCGTCCTCAGGAACTTACTATCGAAGCTCAGTCACCTCCTAACATCTGCACAGCATGGCTTTGTTCGAGGAAGATCTTGTATTACGCAGTTGTTGTCAGTTCTTCACGACGTGGGAACCGCGCTTGATGCTGGTGATGAAGTATACGTCGTCTACCAGGACTACAGTAAAGCCTTTGACTCTGTGCCTCATGGGCGACTTTTACATAAACTTTCACTGTTTGGTATCCAGGGTCCACTGCATGCGTGGTTTACGGACTACCTACATTCGAGATCCAAGAGAGTTGCCATCGAAGGAACATTTTCCTCGTGGGTACCCGTAACATCTGGTTTTCCTCAAGGCAGTATATTGGGACCTTTTCTCTTCCTTCTGTACGTAAATGACTTGCCTGACGTCCTTAGCAATTCAACATCTATTGCTCTTTTCGCTGATGATGCAAAATGTTCCCATGTTGGTTCGTAACTCAGACGATTGTACTGCCCTTCAGCTCAGAAAGATTTACATTCAGTGTCCATATGGTCTCAAGATTGGGGACTTTCTTTTAACAAGAACAAATGCGAAGTATTAAGAATATCTAGAAAACGAAGAAGTATGCTGGAATCCCGTACCTCAATCCCTACACCATCAATGACCACCCACTCGCTGTCGTTCCCTCATCAAAAGACTTGGGGGTCTTAGTTAACAACAAGCTGACGTGGGACCTCCAAATTTCTTCTGTTGTTGCCAAAGCAAACAAGACACTTGGCTTCCTACGACGACACTTCGGCGTTTCCTTAACTGGGCCTGCCCACAGAAGGTCGATGTACTTATCACTGGTGCGCTCCCACCTAAGTTATGCTAGCGAAATCTGCATGGGCTCCTCAGTCATGCAGAACGGACTTAAAACTATTGGAGAGTGTGCAGAGGCGAGCTACGCGTTTCATCCTCAACTGCAGCAACGACTTCATGTCCGACCCAACTACAAGTCCCGCTTGATTACTCTCAACCTGCTTCCTATTTCCTACTGGTTGGAGTGTCGTGACTTATGCTTTGTTTACAAGTATATGAGCGGTTCATTTAATGTACAGCTTGAAGATTACATACAAGTCTCAAGTGATCGCACCAGGAGCTCTACTGATAGTTTAAATCTGTATCCAGTAAACCGCCTCCTACTACATTATTTAGAGACTTCTTCTTCAATCGTGTTGTAAAGCTTTGGAATTAATAATCTACCACTTGAAATTCGCAAATCGTCTTCCATCAGTACGTTTAAATTTCGTTTATGTAAACATTATTTCATAAAGTTACGGAACGTTTTTGATACGGACAGATTAAGTATGTGGAAGACAATATGTCCTTCTTGTAGGTCTATTGACAGCCCTTCCTGTTGTTAGTTAATAAGCAGCGAAGGTGTGTTACTGAGGAGAATGCTACACTGTACCATCCCGGTCTCTTCCTCAGATTGACTGTACCTTATCTTAAAACCAGAATTAGGGTAAGTACTAATAGCGCATGGGTTAAGATTATTTTCCGTAATAATTTCCATCAATTATTTGTTTCAAGTGGCCGTTGGTATGTGCAGTCAACCTGAGCGAGAGACTGGGCTGTCTGTTCAGTGGTATTAAGATCTTTTATTGAAGTTTTGTGTTTCCTTAATAGTGTAAATTTCTAGTTATAATTTATGTGCGGGGTTTGCCTTGTTGGGACTTCGAGTCCGTTCGCCGATCCCATATCTAACTCGCCTTTGTTGTAATGTCTTTTGTTTCGTTCTCATTTAGCATTGTAAATTTCACGAGTTCGATTAAAGCTTCTTATTACAAAAGTTGCTTCCCGGAGAGCAAAAATATTTCCTACCAAATTCAGAAACATTTGATGAAACACTATTTCTCCGTTTGCCGACTCTGGCAAGGCACATACTGAAACATTGGTAAGACAAATATCTTGCGCAACAATGTTTCCCAGTTTGTCCCGGGCTCAGAGGCCGCGGAAGCATTTCGAAAGTGATGAAGGGGCATTGGCCAAAAAGGGCACTTTTGTATATGACCAAAACCAAACGATTTTATATCGTTCACAAGCCGAACGAAATTTTTTGAAAATATGGAATCTCTATATTACGTCGGAAATGGCCTTTACAGAGTCTTTACTACTGCAAAAAGGGAGTGTTCTTTCCAGCAAAAGAGGGCGTTCATTCAAGAAATACTTTTTTCGTTCTGTAAATGGGGCACTTTAGCCCCCCAAAAGGACACTTTTAAAAAAAGTGGGGGGAGATGCCCCATTGCCTCCCCGGTTCCGCGGCCCCTGCCCGGGCTTTAAGGGATATTTATATAAACTCCTAGGAAAACCTCTGATTGAATCATTAATGTATTGAATAACTATGTAAGATATATTTGCTGTGTTGGTGTAGTATACTCAGGTGAATAAGATGCTTGTGATGTTACTCTGGGTGTATATCCACAAGCATCTTAATCACCTGAGTACACTACACAAACACAGCAAATATATGATTATTAGATTACACTGATGTCGAAGGAACTAGACTCAGTTCCGAAATATCACTTACTCGAACCGACCTGACCGCGTAGCTCAGTTGGCAGAGCATTGGGCTGGTATTCCAAAGGTCGTAGGTTCGATTCCCACCGTGGCTAGGCACATTTTTCAAGCCTGACCGGTGTGGATATACACTCAGAGTAACATCACAAGCATCTATGTAAGATATGTTTGCCAATGTTTGCCGCTTCTTAAATTGTGCGTTTCATCCATCGCTTTTAAAAGTATATTCTATGGATACCAATCTTAGATTTGGACCAACTTTTCCATTCGATCCAACCATCTTTTCCAACAGATGAAACCGGACTGCACAGTGAAGGACGTTTAACTGTGAAAGAAACATCTCCCGGGCACCAACTCAAACTTCATCATGAAAAAAGATAAATTGAGAGGAAATATAAAATCAATAATTTCATCATAACTATCTATAACTGAAAGAAATGTTTTCATCCTTGAGCCCAGATTTTTGTCAATGCAATAAAATCCCACTTATTGGATCTTGGCCAAGGGCCTGCGCTCAAAACGAGATTGCATGTATTCTACAATAAGAAAAGGTTTCTGTCTGGTAAAGTTCTACTGTTTCCTGGTTTCTGTCTGGTAAAGTTCTACTGTATAATATAGTGACATTTAGAATAACAAGGTATGATTCAACCTGGTTTTTCGTGCCCACACTAGTTGACTTTTTCTTATAGATCTGCTACTGCGCCAGGGTGGGTCTCAGTTTCTCCACAGGGTGCGTTTCAGTTTCTCAACCATGACCATACTGTTAACCCTGTCCATGAGAGGGATATATATACGTGTTTATAATATAAGTACTGCATGTGAATCCGAATGAGAATATCGAATGAGTAAATAAATACTGATCTACTGCATTGCGCAGATAATACCTACGTGCATTACCATCACTTTTCTTCAAATATACCAGGAGGCATGAACAAAGATCGGTACACTTCAATTATTCTTTTTCGCAGGCACAACGTTTTGTTGATGTTCTTTTAGTTCATACAAATCGATCATGCATCACATCAATGCCGCATATGAAAAGGTGCACTCTAACCAGTTATGTTACCCCCTTAGATCAGCGAGTTCGGTTGGGAAGTAAACCAAGGGCAAGTCAATATCAGATGGATGACCATGCCGAAGTCTGGATGTTCAAGACGTTGTGCCTGTCAAAAAGCAGATTTGAAGTGTACTGGTCTTTGTTCCTGTTGCGAGTGCACAAATTTCTCCGACCAGAATACAGACGAGAACAATTTGTCAGGTGATGACAATCATGGTGGCTTATTATTCGAACTTGATGGCGATGACACTGGATTCGATGGCATATTTGAAGAACAATGATGGTAATGCACGTAGGTATTATCTGCGCAGTGCAGTAGATCAGTATTTATTTACCCATTCGATATTTTCATTCGGATCCACAGTGGACAAGGTTTATGTATGGTCATGGCTGAGAAGCTGAAACGCACCCTGGCGCAGTAGCAAATCTAAAAGAAAAAGTCAACTACTATGTGCACGAAAAACCAGGTTGAATCGTTCCTTGTTATTCTAGATAGTAGCTAAATACCAACTTTTGTCACAATATAATTTATAGTAGAACTTTACCAGACAAAAGCCAGGACAGCTTATTGTAGAATACATGCAATCTCGTTTTGAGCGTAGGCACTTGCCCAGGATCCAATAAGTGGGATTTTATTGCACTGATGAAAATTTGGGGTCAAGGATGAAAACATTTCTTTCAGTTATATAGATAGTTATGATAAAATTATGGATTTTATATTTCCTCCCAATTTATCTTTTTTCATGATGAATTTCGAGTTGGTGCCTGGGAGATGTTTCTTTCAATTCACAGTTAAACGTTCTTCACTGGTGCAGTCCGGTTTCGTCGGTTGGAAAAGATGTTTGGAACCATGTAAAAGTTGGTCCAAATCCAAGAATGAAATCTATAGAACATATATTACGCGCCAAACATATCTTGCATAGTTGATAGTTATTCAATAATACATTAAAGATTCAATCAAAGGTTTTCCTAAGAGTTTATATAAATACCCCTTAAAGCCCGGGACAAACTGGGAAATATTGTTCAGTGCGCAAAGATATTTGTCATATTTATATTTGTCTTACTAATGTTTCTGTAGGTCATATTGTCTTTATATCAGCGTCGGCAAACGGGGAAAGAGTGTTTGATCAAATGTTTCTGAATTTGGTGGGAAATATTTTTGCTTCCCGGGAAGCAACTTTAGTTTTTGCAATAAAAGCTAATGTTTCCGGATATGGGAGATAGGAAAACATTTGAAACAAATCACGAATATTTCCGCGACAATGTTCCCTACGTTTGGTCAAGGCTTTAGTTTAGCGACATATTTCATTTGTTCCTTGATCGTGTGAATTTTATGTATAATTATATATTCTGCGTCCTGTTTGATACAGGTGGGTTTTTACTTCACACAAATTTGTATTGAATTAGGATGTTAATAAGTAGATATAACCGTAATAATAAATATAACCGTATTTTGAAACAATAGTCAATGAATTGAAGTTATTTAGCAGATGAGCAAGCAAAATGTACAAGAAGGTGTTTTAAGCAATATTTAATTAATTTGTGTGTATTATTTATTCGTTAATATTACAAGGTTTGATCTCTATTCCGGGATTTTATTTTGCTGTTTTTACGGGGGAAATCGGGGAAAACCCACAGGGAAAATCCATTTTTCCTGCCTGTGCGTGCGCAGTGCGAGTTTGGCTGAAACACGCATGCGTATTTGCTACCAAAACAATGGCGGTTCGAATATTTCGTAGCGGGAAAATATCAAACTTTGGAGGAATATTTTTCCCAATTGTGCACCTGTTTCGCTTGGGGCGCAACGGATTCTTATAAAGTAAGTTTTTATCTATTGATTCATGCGAAAATTACGTAGTTCCACGAGGGGTGCAACGGAGTTGCATCTTTTGGATGCTCATCCTACGGCCTATTAAAACAAATATTTTATGAAAAATTGTTAATGAAATTACCCAATTCCTCAATCTTTCTCCCCGTTTTTTTTACGATCAAATTACGTTAGCTGTCAAATAATTGTTTTAATTTTTTTTTTCAATTGTGTGTTGAAAACCTGATTATAAATCTTCAAAATAAAACAACTTACTAATTTTAGTAACAAGAAATAATTTAAAATCTCCTTCAAATGCAATAATATTGTATAAATCACACTTTCTATTATATTACGATGACGCCATAGTGCCGTCATTGACTTACATTACCTAATTACGTTAATTTATTGTCTAGTCAACATAAAAAAGATCGACAACCAAAAGAAAGGTTACAATCGTATTTTCTCACGACAACTTAGACATAAAATTGGCTTAAAATTTGCATATGTAGAGACAATCAGGAGCAAAAATTATTGAGACATCCTATTCGCCCCCCCCCCCCCACTTCCCCCCAAAACAATGTTGTTTCATGATACGAAACCACAGTGTTGGCTGAAAAGATTCGCCCAACATTGTCAATGGGGGAGGGGGGAAATAGTAAGAAAAGATCGAATTATATGAATGTAGATGTGTCAAAACGAAAACAAATGCTTGAAATACGTAAAGTCTCATTATTTTTGCGCGTGATTGTTGGTGTTTGTGCATGTTTTTGTCCGATTACTAGGTGTTTTACGCATTGTAAATAAGCCGGTTTCCTTTAATTGCGTCACAGCATTCCTTTACTTAGTTACTTGCCGCCTGGCCAGCCTAGACCTAGCCTTCTAGTCTTATTTATATGTTTTTAATATTCAGCGCTTTTTCACATGAAAAGACTGGGACTAGGTGATTTGGGGGCGGGGCGGAGGAAGCAAGCCTAGAAGGCCTAGTGGATTTCCCAACAACAAGGCCAAAACTGCCCTGAAACTGCCCTGGTTGCAAAATGCCCAATTATTGCGTTCTCAAACAGAAGTATTTGCAACTTAACGGCGAATTTAAACGGATACAGGTAAAATAAACTCATTTATAGTATAAACTTACTACTTTTATTTGTATACACGTCTAGAAAATCGGGTTTTTTATCATAAGTTTGAAGCAACACTATTATTATGTTGACAAGGTGTAGCGAAAGCACAAAATGAGTCAAAATATATACCAAAAGTAGAATCTTTCATGAAATTTTGTCTTATACACAACTACATTAATATATATTTTATAAATTTTGGCAAGAAGCAGTCTTGTGTTTGTAAAATATACAAACACATATACAAGTATAATTTATTAAATAAAACGGATACATATATTATTAGCCCGTACAGTACTGTATATAAAAACGTACATTGTTTACAAATGGTATATCCGTAATATTTGAACAATAATTTCAAAATCCTCATTCCCAATTCGCAAATATAGTTATTCAAAGCAAAACAGTAGATTGTCTTGCGAAGAAAAGAATTATTATTTTGTGCTTTCGCTTCACCTTGTCAACATAATAATAGTGTTGTTTCAAACTTTATGATAAAAAAGCCGATTTTCTAGACGTGTATACAAATAAAAATAGTAAGTTTATACTATAAATGAGTTTATTTTACCTGTATCGGTTTAAATTCGCTGTTAAGTTGCAAATAATTCTGTTTGAGAACGCAATAATTGGGCATTTCGCAACCAGGGCAGTTTCAGGGCAGTTTTGGCCTTCTTGTTGGGAAATCCACTAGGCCTTCTATTTTTTCGCTTGCGTCAGGCTTGTGTCCTTCCTCCGCCCCGCCCCCAAATCACCTAGTCACAGTCTTTTCATATGAAAAAGCGCTGAATATTAAAAAAAATATAAATAAAAATAGAAGGCCTAGGTCTAGGCTGCCCTTTCACCATTCGAATCCCAATTGCTGGATGTTGAGCAGTTGCTTCAGTGACAAGTTGATCTAATTGTCTATCATCGATAGTACTGTACATACCTACGAAAAAGATAAAATGCCTTTTACATAACAACTAAATTGTTCTGTAATAATCATAAAAGGTTGCCATAACAAGCACAAATGGTTAATATAGTGAAGTGATATGCCACAGCAACAAGTATGATCGAATGACAAAATTTGGCAAAGTAAGCTGGTTTTCCACTTCAACATTTTGATTGCATTTTTTTCTCAATATGTGTTTGGTTCTCTTTTTGTTTCGTAAGGAAATAGTCATGTATGAAATACCGGTATATAAAATCAATTATTTTTGCTATTACAATCATTGCTCTTATTTTTTAATAAGGAAATTTCCTTAAAAAAGACCATCACTGTGCGTGAGGGGTCAGTATTAATGGTATATATTACAGAACCTTAAATAAAAGCCATATGGTCACTAGTAGGTCCCTAGCCCACTTCTTGTAAATACTTAATTTTCTTTTTTAACCCATTAGGCAGCAATGAGCCCAAATGCACCCTATTTTATTCTTTTACTCTGTCTAACACCTGACAAACCAAATACCTGTCTAACACCTGATTAACCAAACAATCTGCCATTGTGTCAGTAGTATAGGGATTGAGGGTTCTAGACCACTTTTTGACATTGGCTCATACATCACTTTTTCTAATGCAAGCCAATCATCTTGGTCTTCATCAAAAATCTTGATTTATTTTCTAGACCACTTTCTACTAACCATGGTCTATTCACGAAGATTTACTATTTCTATTATCCAGTCGCTGGGACTCTCGGATCTTCACCGATCTTTTCCAACTTCTGGATTTGAACTCTCGTTTAGCATCTTTAGTTTCACCTTGAGGGAACACAGGGCAGGGGGCCCTTCCTGTCTGCATTCCCCTTGGGGTTATTACTTTCTACTCCACCGTGGTCTTCTAATTGCTACTTATTATATTCTTGTTACCGTAAGCATAACTGGTAACTCCATCCTCCAGAATATACCTCTTGTCGTCAAAGCAACTTAGAGTGACCTTCTTTATTTCATAAGTTCCTATTGTATGTTTGACGCTTCTGATAGTGTTCATGTTGTGTCTCATCCTACCTTTAGTATTTATTACATTCTTAAAGTTTTTCACTCCTTTGGCTGTCATTCCACCTCCACCATTTTCCTTTACATAAGAGTACATCTTAGACCGTAACCCAACAAACTCAATTATAGGTACTCCCCCAGCTTCGTCTTTAAACTTTCCAATAACCTTCTTATTGTGAGCTGAGTAGTATGGAGAATCTTTTGGGTAATCTGAGTTATCCCAGCAGTCTTGCTCTTCGCCGATCCTCCTGAAGTCCTCGTAGACGTCATCTGTCTTTATTTCGTACATAAGACTGTCAGTATCTGTGAACAATAACTTTGCTCCGTCACCGTACTCCTTCTTGATTGTATTGTAGTGGAAATCATACATCAAAGTCTTCGACAAGTCTAAGATGCTCATTCCCACGTAGCACGGTTTATTTAGAGTCAGAACTTCCTTCGTTCTTTTTACAACTATTAAGTTCTCATTCATGATTCTATGTGACTGGAAGCAGGGTGATGCTGTCAGTTTTAGGAGGTCGTCTTTTGATGACACTAATTTTACATCAACTCTTTTCCTAAGATTTTCCATTGTCTTTTCATAGATTGAGTTGTTCATTAATTTGAAGAAGTTCTTTTCGAATGTGTTCCGAGCAACTGATCTTTTCTTCGTATTGAAGTCGATATAGTTCTTAAGCCAGGGAGTTTGTTTGAATGAGACAGCTCTGTGAATCTTTGTAAGTTTCATTCCAAGGTCTGTGTATAGTTTAAGATTACGTACATGTAAGACGTAGTTCTTTCTTGGACCAAGAGAGTTCACAAGTTTTCTTACTCCTCCAATTGTCAGCTGAAATTTCTCAGCAATACTTTTTGCATAATCAGACAACATTGATGCATCAATTTCCTTGCTCTCCGGTGCTAGAGGATAACCGTTATGTAGGTTGTGAAGTTCTTTTGGATATTCCATGTCAACCTCTAAAACCATACCTCTTTCGCTGTCTTCCAGGTAATCATCAAGATTTATATCATCAAATTCCTCGACCCACTCAAACTCTCCATTAGGTAGTGGTTGTGCCATTGCCCAGCCATATAAATTGTTGGCGTCGAGGTACATAAGGTACTTGTTTTCAGACGTCTCGTCATACGTTTCCATGTACTTGTTATTCGCTGTTGAGTATCTATGAGCAATGTGACTTACACCTCCTCTCATTCCCTTCTCAAAGAACTGGAACATGTCCATATCGCTTACAAGTTCTATTTCCTCACCTGACTGTTTCAGGAAGGCGTCCCAACTTAGACTAGGTGCTGACAGGTAATGTGCGGGGTCTAGCTTGTAATTTTCCAGGCAGGTTCGCCTAAAGTTTTCAAATACATCACCAAGTAGTAGAACGTCAGTCTCTAGGTAGAGATCATGGTAGTCTCTCATGGTCTTCATCTTAAAGTGATCTCATACTTTTAGAGCTCTTTGGTAATCCTCTTCCTTCACCTTTGACTCGTACAGTGACGAGTAAAACTCATCTCTGCTTGGAAGACCCTCTGAGTCTAGCTTACTGATGTCATCTAGGAATTCATATGGAAAGACTCCTTTCTGTGTCACTAAGTCGAAGTCCTCACCCTTCCACCTCTTACCTACTATCTTGAAGTCCTCAGGTGAAAGGTTACTCACAAGTGCTTCTAGTGAAGAAGCCATAAACTGTATAGAGTCAATGAACACGATATTTTTACCAAGAGAGAAGGAAATATATTTTTCCATATTATTTGGGATCACGTTAATGTTCATCTTAAACTTACCAATCTCTTGCATAATTAGATGACTATCATAACCTCTAAGATTGTGGAAGAACACAGGCACTTTCCATGTAATTCTGTATTTTAAGTTGCATATATTGTGAGCAGCTCCACGGTACATTCCTGTTACGTGATCGTGGTCTCTCACTCTGTCATCTCCAAGGTCGTTACCACATATTGAGCAGTTTCTTGTCATCCAGAACTCAGTTTCCTGTTCGAGTGTGATTACCATCTTTTTCTTGAATATCTGGTTAACCATATCTCTACACTTGAATGACTCTTTCAATACAGTCTTCAGGAAGACCTGTGTGGCATCCTCTCCAACGTAACTGATGTACTCACCGGAGTACTTATCATCGTAATGGCAGACTGTCTTCAACCCAAAACTACAGGCTTTATGTGTCTGGTAAAGGTCCGTGCTGCTTTTATCCCCAGGGTTCTCAGAATCAACTTTTCTCTCTTCAGGAACAAGTATAGACTCAAAGTCAGCATATATAACAAATGGAGCAGGCATTGAGTTCCTATGGTTTTTGAACTTTATTTTAGAACCTTCCTTGGGAAGCTTTGTGGCTTGAGTTCCATTTACCTCTAGACATGTCTCCTTATGTTTTTCAAGTGACTCTTTGCTTGAGCAGCTGTGAAGACAGTGTAAGCAAAAGTGTTTTTTGTTAGAGTTTCCGTTTACACTGAAGAGCATTCTGTTTATATCCTTTATGAGAACATAGTGGTTATTACCATTACCGTCACCTAAGAGCAGCAACTCCATATGCTCGTCATATTTGGTCTTAGAGTTTCTTATAGGATAGAACTGCTTTTTACCACTATAACCAAACACTGATATGCTCATACTGTTTTTCCTCTCAATTTTTTCGATGTCGCTTATCTTCACAGGGAAGTCTATACCGCTGTAGTCTAGGTTTTCCGCGAACTCCATATCCTGTCGTGTAATGGTGGTTGCTCTTCGGGCTTTCGGTCTTACGTGTCTCACATGACTCCACATGAAACATTTGTTGTCGTTGTTTTTCATATTGATTAGCCCACATTTTGGATTACTAATGTCTGCAGGTAATTTCATATATGAACTACCCTTTAGAGGTTTGTACATCGCAATGTTTACATAATGGCTTTCAATATTTAGAATAATCCAATTTGAACCTAAGTTTTGAAAGGTTTCTATTCTAGCAAGGATGGTCAGTTGATTTTGAGCAGCTGTGCTTTCGATGTCCTCAAAGTTAGTCGCGGTTCCAGTTTTAGACTTAAAGTATATTGAATCTTTCTTTGTCTTGTCATTACCAATATCCTTTGACATTCTCACCTTAATTGTCTCAGTGTATTTCAACCCTCCCATTCTCTTCAGCTCATTCACTAATATTCCTCTTACTACCTGCCTACTTGCGGTCATCTGGTCCAGGGGATCCATATACTGGGGAGTAATTGAATAGGTCACAGCTGCTCCGTTTGCGGCTGTTTCAATTTTCCTGTGGAATGGCTTTTCGAGATATGTTCCAAATGGATCTATTTCGTGTTCCTTAGGTGTGACCACTGCAGGCTGTTCTTTAACTTCCTTAAACACTTTTACGGGCTTTCGTAACTTTGGAGGAGGCACTGGTTTTAGGGTTCTTGGTTTGGGAACAGGTCTTTCCCTAGGAAGTACAGTTCTTGGCTTAGGAACGGGTTTTTTCTTAGGAAGTATAGTTCTTGGTTTAGGAATTGGCCTTTCCCTAGGTTTAGGTGTTGGTTTCCAGGGAGCCACACCCTTGGGTACTTCGGGAGCTTTCCTTGTGGGTTTCTTGTTAAGATCCACTTGGATTGTGAACTTACCTGGGCCTGCTGGAGTAATAACACTATTTGCAGGAACTGAAAGTTTAATCCTGTTTTGACTTAGGAATCTTTCAGCGACGGTTTGTCTTTTAACCTTAGGTTTAGGTGTTTCGACTACCTCAGGTTTTAGTGGTCTTCCACGCTTCTTTGGGACCTTAACTTCAGTGTCAGACTTAGGCTTCGGTGGTCTTCCACGCTTCTTTGGAATCACAACTTTGTCGTCAGTCTTAGGTTTTGTTGGTCTACCTCTTGGGACCTTTACTTCAGCATCAGACTTAGGCTTTGGTGGCCTTCCTCTGGGACGCTTGGGGTTCCTCTCATTTTCAAGCCTCTTAATTTCGGCGTTTACCTGTGGATCATCTGTTCGCCATCTCCCTCCCATTGTTGGTGGTAGACCTTCAACTCCCCTACTTAGTAAATTCTGGTATGCCTCCTCAACAAGTAGGGCCTTAGCCTTTTGTCTGTCGGAATACTTCCATGTCGGCATAATTCCTCTTTTACGTTTATAGTTAAGTGGGAGTCGTCTCGGTTTCTTAGGATCCGTAGAACGGTCGCCTTCGTCTATGAATTGTCTTTGTCCTTCAAAGGGATCTTTGCCCTTATCCTTAGGTGCAACTCGATAGAACTCATCCGTAAATATTTCCTCAACTTTGTCATCAATGTCGCTACTATCACTATCATCAACTATCTCGCTGAGGGCCATAAGTTGTTCTACAGTTAAATCGTTTAAGTCAAAGTTTGTCGCCATTTTTTCACTCTCTCTCTATATACTATATGTAAAAAAAAAAAAATAGGCCTATTAAAAGGCCTATTTTATTTAATAATTTATTTAACATTTAATTTTATATTTTTTATTTAATTTTATATTTTTATTTAATTTTATATTTTTATTTAATTTTATATTTTTATTTAATTTTATAATTTTATATTCTATTTAATTTTATGGTTTTATATTTTATTTAATTTTATAATTTTATATTTTATTTAATTTTATAATTTATTATTTAATTTCCAGTTATTATAATATTTACAATTTATAGGTTTCCATCCCAACTCGGGGAAGACTCTACCATATAACCTATTCTCAAGGATGTCCACAATTCTTTTGGTCTTAATGTCCTCAGGAGGGTTTCTTAACGTGATGTTGTTCATGCTGGCTATCCTCAGTAGGTAAAACTTATATCTAACTATGTTGCGCCCCCGTTGCAGTCTAAGTCTTTGTATA
>CACRXK020001160.1:0-54300 GCA_902702795.2 Paramuricea clavata | reverse complement strand
AATCGGTAGCCATGCGGTATTTGATTTGTGCGGGAGGGGGGGGGGGAGTATTTGGCCTTATAGAAAGGAAGGGTTTATAGATTTAACCGAAACTTTATAAGTAAAAATATATTAAACTGCGTGTCGTTCTAGACCAAATCATAAGTCTAATCGGTAGCAATGTGGTATTTGGGTTGTGCAGGGGTAGGGGGGAAGTATGTGGCTTTATAGAAAAGAAGGGTTTATAGATTTAACCGAAACTTTATAAGTAAAAATATATTAAACAGCGTGACGTTCTAGACCAAATCATAAGTCTAATCGGTAGCAATGTGGTATTGGGTTGTTCTGGGGGGAGGGGGTATATGGCTTTATAGAAAAGAATTGTTTATTGATTTAACCGAAGGACAGGGGGGATAAGAAACAGTTGACTAACATAAGAGGGGGCTTGATTCAATCATTTAGGTTAGGGGTCGTAGCTAAAGGGGATGGACTAGAGGCAGATTTTCAAGATGACCGCTAGTTTTTAAAACGTTGAAGAAACAACAACCAGCCAATTGCAACAATACTAAACCTTACCCTTACCTAATCCTAACCCCCACATTAACCCTAATTAGTACTAACGCCAACTCTTGTTTCAATTTTGGAACCATCTCGTAAACTACCTCTCATTCATCCCTTTTTGACATTACCTTGGATTAGGGTTAGTCCGGCTTGATTAAATCATTTCTCTGAACAAAGGGCGTTATTAAGAGGAGGGGAACATATTTAAGAGGTTGCTTTAGAGAGGAGTATACATCATAAATATATTTGGTATAAAATATCTAACCTTTTCCTAATGCCGGTAGTGCTAGCGTTGATAAGCAGAAATTTGCCAAAATCACGAGGCATACATGTGAAGCTTTCATCCTTGTTTCTCTATAATGAACAAGAAGCAAATGTCTCTGACGTTAACCACAATCGTCTGCCCTGCAATGCTTAAGGAGCTGTTTACATCATCCTGGTTTGCTGGTTTACCGCGGCGAGATGCGAGATGATTTGATGTACTGACATACGTCACCGTGTACGATCCATAGCAAAACTACATTATTTTTTTAGTGATAGATTTGGTATAATTGTAAACGCAGCAATAATAATCTTCTTGAACTACGAGATCTTCTCGACAACATTTGAGGTCTTTTAACTGGCGTTCGAGCTTTCGTTTAAGTCTAGTGATTGATTTCAATACATCAAAATCATCCCGCCTTCCGTTTTGGCAAACCACAATCATGTGAAGAGCCCTTTACCACAGAATAAAAACACACAGAAGGTCGACTCAGCCACATAAGCGTAACCGCTGCCACGCCAGGATTCGTCATCAAAATGCTGACCCCATGGTCCAGTGCGCTTTTGAGAGACTTCCCTGGACGTCCACCATTTTTAATATTATCGGGAGATGCCTCTCATAGGCGTACTGCCTAGGCCTGTGGCATCAGCATTTTGATGAGGAACTACGGTTACGCCAAAATCATTGGAAAAACCAAGAAGTCTGGCTTCTGTTTGTCTCTATTCTGTGCCATTACTAAACCCCATCATCACGACACAGCTTAGCTTGGAGGCATTCCTTGCTACAATAGGAATGTAAATTGTGATCAAGATTTCCATGATAACATTGTTCGCTCATTTTCACCTTCTTAATTTCATATGTGGTTGCTAATTATCACACCGCAGATATCGCTTTTTATTCTTCATTCACATTGTACAACACTGAAACATTTCATTAAGTTACACCATCATATGGTTGCATTTTATGTTTGTAAGTTAAAAGAAAAAAGAACTGATATATAAACTATTAGATGTTTTCTGTGTAGAATGTGTGATAACGATCATTGTATTAATTATGCATTATTATGATTTTTCCCTCCTTGATTAATAAATATAATAAAGTCTGCGTAGTACGAAAGAAAAAGATCATGGCTTACTATTGTAGAATGTACTTTTATTGTGACACTAGAATACCCTTGCCGCCTTGTGTATTGTTAGATTTTATCGTGAAACACGAGTCTTGTCATACATACGTTCTGCACTTCATAGAAATCCCAGCATGTTACTTACAAACGAACACCACAAAAATGATTTGAAACCACACAATATGAGTCGATATTTTCTCTTTCTTAACACTTCACCGTACTGCATCTTTTTTTTCATCAAGATTTTTTGCTTTTTCGCTACAGCACGCCATGCATGCGTGGAACGTAAGTAAAGAGTTTTAAAAAAGTAAGATACTCTTGAAATGAGAGTTTGCTATGAATAACAGTGGTTAAAGTGGTTCACGATAAGCTAGAAATACAAAAATTGCTACTATATTTTCACGTTTGGGAACACTCCCGTTGAAAAATATAAATCATCGAGCACTGATTTTTCTACACGCCATGCAATGTTCTGGATTCTAAAGTAAAACGAACCGTACAAATCTAAAATGTTTTGTAAAAAATGAAAAATAGCTTACCTATATGATAGATGCGTTGAGTCTTTGCACTGTACTTGTGTCTGTTCCACAGGTCTCTGTGTGATTTATTTCGATTTCGATTTAATTTAATCCCTGGGTCAACAATACACTGATCTTATCTCATTCACAATTAGTTTATTTTTTTACGCCCTCGCTTTCTTCGTTAAAGTAAATTGTATTGGGCCCTCGCTTTTGTGTCGTTTTGCATTTCGTGCTTATGTTTCTTCTATGTGCAAGGGATGTTATCTGTGGATGTGCAGAGGATGTTATCACGTTTCTTTGTTAACTTCAATTGTTTTGTTTCTTCTCGAATGTGTGGAAAAATTTGCAGGGGGGGGGGTGTTCAAGTGGTTTAGGCACTAAAAATTATTATCTATTAATCTATTCATTTATCGGTGTTCATCTCTTCCTATATCTAGTTTTGTATGAGAGGAAACTTTTCCTTCCCATTTTAAAACGTGCATCAATTTTGGTTTCAATTTTTCGTACTTTTAGTAATACTCTCTCTAATTAAGGTGGTTCTGGACACTTCAGTCACATATGAAAAAACTGCTGATTCACCCTACCGGATGACCCTTACTGGACCTTTATAAGGAAAACAGTTTAGAACTGATAGAGTTATCCAGTATAAATAAAGTTAGTTTAGTTTAGGTTTCCTCCTCTAGTAACACTGGATCAATAAGAGATGATCCTTACTGGACCTTTATAATGAGAACAGTTTAGAACTGATAGAGTTATCCAGTATAAATAAGGTTAGGTTAGTTTTGGTTTCCTCCTGTAGTAACACTGGATCAATAAGAGATGATCCTTACCGCACCTCTAGGAAGAACAGTTCAGAACTGATAGAGTTATCCAGTATAAATAAAGTTAGTTTAGGTTAGCTTTCCTCCTGTAGTAACACTGGATCAGTGAATAAGAGATCCTTACTGGACCTCTAGGAAGAACAGTTTAGAACTGATAGAGTTATCCAGTATAAATAAAGTTAGTTTAGTTTAGGTTTCCTCCTGTAGTAACACTGGATCAGTGAATAAGAGTTCCTTACTGGACCTCTGGGAAGAACAGTTTAGAACTGATAGAGTTATCCAGTATAAACGATTTCTCATTCATTCATTTTTTTCTTCCTTCCCCCGGGAAACGTACGTGTTATGTGACAATTCTAATTAGTAAAATCTCCGACTTAATCATAAATATCCTTTATTTTGATTTGCGTGTAAAGCTTATTATATTTTATGTAGGAAAGTTACGTCTATTTTCCGTAATTGGCGTTCTAATTTCATCAACACTCGTTCTAATTCTAATTTCTTTATTTTTTTTCTAATTTCATTATTGTCTGGACTAGTATTACCATACAAGTTTATCTCAGTTATCAGTAAGCTTACATGAATTGGTTTTAATGAACAATATGTCCAATACAAACTCATTATTATACATTGATTACTATCTAGTTTTTCTAAAGAGCTATAAGCAGCTGCCTTACCTAGAAATGAAACCTAGACAATATCTATAAATTATTTGTGGCCACAGAAATTCAAATGTTTTGGGTAGAATTTTTTTTTAGTTTTCTTTTTTGACTGTAATTTTATTTATACCTTGGGGGTTGAAAATCCTCGCCATTTTTATACTGCATTTTCCAGACATATTATAATTTCCATATGATATAGTATATCGGAAAAAGTATATATAGGTCGTTTTTTATGTTTTGTTAGAGTCCGGTCTATTATATAAACTTTAATGATTTGTTAGAAAATAGGGTGTTTCGTCTGCATTTTTTTGCGCTGGAAATAGTTTCTATATCTATAAATAGACGAAAATGCCACGTGAAATTTTTGTATCTTGTTAGTGAGATATATACTTTAACACTAGTGACAGACTTGTAGCAAACTTGCATTAACAGTGTTGCAAAACGTTGCTGTCTTGAAAAGTGGCTGTAAGAAGTCCCATCTCCCATCAATGTGTATATAAAAATCAATACCACTGAAAAAATGCCACAGCACATTTTTGAGCGACTGTACATATATTTGTATAATCTGTACATTAAAGCTGGCTTGCACAATAAAAGTTTCCAGGAATGATCATTAGCCAACTTTACGTGCTCGATTATCCTTGAAAGTCGCGGTCAGCTATTCGACAACCTATACCTTTGAAATACAAATTATTTTTATTCAATTGAAAAATGACAGGAAACCCCCGCGCGTATAAGAACCTAGATTTTCCAAGTTGGCCTAAACAGGTTTTTATATAAATGATGCTTATCGTAAAATTAGGCTAAACAGGTTCTTAAAATTAAATAGGTTCTTATCTTCTAAAGAGAAAGCAACTCATTTTTGGTTGGTGTAGAAAATGATATAAATTTTGCCCAAATGAAGAGAAGAATATGTTTTCTTTGATTTATAAATTTTTAGTTTCAACTTTCAGAGTGATAAAAATATAATAAGAACCTGATGCTTGTGATGTTACTCTGGGTGTATATCCACACCGGGCAAGCTTGAAAAATATGCCTGACCACGGTGGGAATCGAACCTACGACCTTTGGAATACTAGCTCAATGCTCTGCCAACTGAGCTACGCGATCTGGTCGGTTCGAGTATGTGATATTTCGGAACAGAATTTTTCAAGCTTGCCCGGTGTGGATATACACTCAGAGTAACATCACAAGCATCATATTCACCTGAGTACATTACACCAACACAGAAAAATCATGATAATAAGAACTTGTTTGAAATTTTAGCTTAAACAGTTTCTTATATAACGGGGGTCTATAAATAAGCAATTTTAGCCTAATAGGTTCTTAAAATCTAAGTCTTATATGCGGGGTTTTACTGTAGTAACCCTGTTGAACAAGCTTTTGCATCCATACATTAGTGCGATCGACAGTTCAAGATTATAATCCAATGCTTTCCTAACACTATCATCTATTTTATTTAAGTTAAAACATAGTTGGGACACTCTGACGAAAAACCTTTATTTTGTCAACTCTCATCAACACTCACCAATGTTTGACACAGAGTTGGTGATCTAGTTGTGAGAATGACGTGCATTCTGCGGAAACTTTCATCACATGCTCTTAAGGAATGAAAAATGAAAGAATGGGGTGAAAATGTCAGCAGAATAGATCTTGGGCCATACTCACAATTTCACCGAGACGTTTTAGATAACATCGCTCTATGTCAGAAATATCATTGCAAGTTGCAACAAAAATTGCCTTGTTGTGACATATCTTGTCTTTTGTGTGCTGATGTAAATCAGTTTATAGAGATATATCGACACTATTACATTCGTCATCCAGTGACCTTGACATGTTAGCCAGTGTCACCTGCTGAGCGATGTGATTTTATTCGTTGCGACAATGTGACAATTTTTTAACATGTTTGGAGAGCAAAAATCAAATTATTTTAATAAATTTATCTAAATTGAAGATTTGGTGTTAATTAGACCAACGTTTATTACATAAAGAGCCATATTAAACCCATACAATATCATCGCCACTCCTTTTCCACAAATTTGCTACAAAAAACTTATCACAGAATAAAGGCCATAGATATCTTATATATGTACACTAGATAGCGCATCTCTTTTAGTAAAATTGAAACCAAGAATATTCCAGCGGTTACCCCCATTTGAATAGATGGCGGCCATGTTGGAGTTTCCCACTCGCTAATAAACGCTTAAAAAACAACAACAACTTTCATCATTTGAATAGTTTGAAAACGTATTTGGAATAGGTTTAACTTAATGTTTAAGTTCCCTGTTTAAGAAATAGAAAACATACGAGTCTTCTCATTTCATGGGAATATCCTGAGTCTGCAATCACGGCTTCAATTTTTGAATTGCAGAATAATTAGTTGCACTATCTAGTGTATATATAAGATATCTATGATAAAGGTAGACGGAATGCCTCTCAAACGCGCACTGGCTAGGCCCATGGCGTCAGCATTTTGATGACGAATTACGCGCTTACGCCAAAATCATTGGAAAATCATAGGAAAAATCAAGAAGTCCGGCTTCTTTGTAGTCTATTCTCTGACTTAGTTTCACTCCGACTAAATCACATCGTTCAGCAGGCGACACTGCTTGAAGGCTGGGTAACACTATCAAAGTTTCTGTGATCACAGTAGGAATTTTGCAAAGATACATTCTACGTTTTGAAGGATTTGTAAGAAATGTTTGAGGAAACTGACTCGGTATTAAACACTAACAAGCAAATCTAGTAAATTTACGTGGTGTTTCCACAAACAAAAACAATTATATTTTATCGCCATGCAAACATTCAAAGAACTTACTAACAAGCATTTCTTACAAATCCTTCAAAACTTAGAATTTACCGATGCAAAATTCCTACTGTGATCACAGAAACTTTGATAGTGTAAACCAGTTTTAAAAGCTAACATTGTACTACATTACACTACTCTGTGCTATATTCACTACTGTACGGAGTGATGTCATTTGATGTATAATCAGTATATTCTGTTGACGTCAGCAATTCTTCGCCATCATCGTCTTGCGCGCGCGGGTCTATATTTGGGGGCATAGTGTCTAGTTTCTTGTTGAGGAGATATAGCAGGACAATGAGCACGACGATGAACACCAGAAAAAGATCTTAAATGAAATGTAGAAATAGGTTAATACCATGTGGAAACACTCAATCCAGTGAGCGATATATGTATATCTGGAGCAATGATCTTGAGCAAGAACGTCGGCATTTTTTCATTCGGCCTATGGCTATGAGAAAAGCGACGCCAAGATGGCCAAATCTTGCTTCGTTACTGGGGCAAGCAAAGGTCTATACTAGCTAAGGTAAATGCTCCACTAGTTTGACAGTTAAAAAATGCCCTGCCCTTGACAAGACACAAGTAGTACCCAAAAGCTGGTGCTTATTCCAACAGTTATTATATCACAGATCGATTTAGACTTTCAATATAATTTGGGTTACGTTTTAGTGTTTTCACGACTGACGGTAACCGAATTGAGTGAATCACGACTCACGATTTACCCCATCAACACCCTTTTGGGAACACTCGTCATCAAACCTTTATTTTGTTAATCTAGAGCTTGAAATGTCCCTGTAATCTCATCATTGAATCATGGGCAATGGCCAAAAAAGTGCCTAAATCGGAACGTCGCTTATCCAAAATTTTAATATCGAATTTAGCAATTTCATGATTTCCTTCTGTGATAAAATAGATCGAAACTGAAACTAGGGGGGAGTTTTTAGTACTGATAAATAACTCCTGAACGATTATCAGTATTGATGCCGAGGGAGCGAGATCCGGTGTGTTGTCTGGCTGAGGCCCGCTACAGTTGAGATTGACGTTTACGACAGACGACACATTTGAAATCGCATTTACAAGTCTTCGACAGCTATAAATTGCTAATTCATGCTTTAAGTTGTCTTGACTTCGAACAGCTAACAATTGAGTTCAAAATACGATTTGGACTTGGCGTTCGTAGTTAGCAGTCTACCGTGAACATCAATCGTAAGGTGTATGTCTCTAGTGTAGTGAGCGCTGGTCTAACTACCCCAATGACTTACATGGCCCAGCTGAAACCTCCGCCATTCAAATGACCGACGAACACCCAAATATTTTCGCTACAATAAAAAATGTCTGTATCAATTCTCTTTGACCACCAATTTGAAAATATCGCCCAACGCTATGGATGAACGCTTTTAACACTCGCTTGCATTGAGTATCAGTGGTTTATTAGTCTCTTTAGTGATCTTCTTGCTGTAGAAATCTTCCCTTGGTGTCACCAGTAGTTTCTGAATTGAATGGTTATTAAACCTTGATGAATTGTTGCAAGAATTTTGATGTTTTTAATGTTACATCATCTGACAGTCTGCCTTTATGCCTTGCTGTGTGTTGAGAATGTTAATTGGTATCAAAACCAAATACCCTTCACGCTTCACTGTCGATGGTTTGTGTTCCCGTGCATTCATTTGAAACGTGGTTAAACAATTGTTATGAATATGTAATGATTTTTATGGAACATATTTTAATATCGTTTTTGCATCGGAGCATGATAACACTCTTTTCTGAAAATACAGTCGCCCTTTATGGTACTAGATTTTCACCAGCCTGGCAGCCTATAAACTATATACTGCATATGTTGGCTGTCATTGTGGTTAAAGGTCTTGAAAAACTGCACAGATAATTTGTGATAGATTCTTATTTGCTTAAATCTCAAAGAGTTCTGCTTAAGTGTAAGGCTGTAAGTGTAGACGAGTTTTGGAAACGATTCTCACAGTATTAAAATATTCTCACAGTATTCAAACATTTGGTTGTTGAAGCAAACTTCAAATGGTTGTTAGTGTAGGTAGTGGTCTTGAAAGATTGAGCCAGTGATAATCTAAGTATGTATTCAAAGACTATTATAGCTAATTATAGCTATTTTACGCCGAGAACCACTGAAGCGTTTAAAGTTCAGGCTAGTGTCTAGTGAGAATCCACCAATGCCGACTCCTTCGCTTTGCTTGTGATTTTGGCGTAACCGTCGCAATGCTGTCGATGTTCCTATTAAAACTAGTGTGCTTACGAGAGGCATTCACCCCCTGAAAATATTTAAAATGGTGGATGTTCCGGGGGGGTGAATGCCTCTCGTAAGCGCACCATGTCTCTATCTGTGCCTCAGTCCTCTGAAGTCCTCAGCGCTCGCTATTGTGGCGTGGTTACCAAGCCAGCAGCGCCATGTTGGAAAAATTGTAAACAGAAACGTTTTCGATGTAAAAAACGTGCAAGAACTATGGCTTTCCTGAATAAAAAGAAATCATTTATTGGTGTGGATGCTCCGTTAGGATATGTGCCAGGTCTTGGCCGTGGGTAGGTTTGCTTAAAATTGTATTTTTGTGCTTTTATACTTGTGAAAATATATATGTTTTGACATACACATGAAGCTGTAGTTCTTAAAATAACGTGGGTTGTGTTTTGACAGGGCGACAGGTTTCACGACACGGTCTGATATTGGTCCTGCTCGAGAGCCAACAGATGTGAGGTAAGCTGCAATTATCAATTTGTCGTTTGTAAGCAAATTTTAAGCTTATGCTACATATGCTATTATTAAATTGTACTGGGATAGTTTGTCTTGAGTTTACAGATCAATATTTTGTAGTGATGAACGTCATATGAATGTTCAAAAAAAGAAAGATGATGACGATGATGAAGATTTAAATGACACAAATTATGATGAGGTACACTGAGAAATAAGCCTTCCCCTCCATACACCCTCTCTACACCCCTCCCTGCCCCTCTCCACACCCCTCCCTGCCCCCTCTCCACACCCCTTCCTCCACATCACCCCTTGCCACACCCCTCTCCATGCCCCTGCTGCACCTCACCCCACACACCCCTCCCTGCCATCGCCACACACCCCTCCTTGCCACAGACCACACCCTTCACCTTTATATTTCTGTTCCTCAGGAAAATATACACACCCCTCTCATAAATCTTTACCCCAGGAATACCTTTACCCCCTGCCTCTGGGAACATCTATAGATACTCCTTACTGGAAAGTATGTTGTGCACCCTTCTTATGAACTCTGTGGCCCTGGAAATTCACTTTCCAGCTCAAATTCAATTTCCAATTTATATTCAATTTCAAATTTGATTCCCAGCTCAAATCGAAATTAAAAGAATAAGTTAACATAGATATGTCATTAAGAATGGGTTACCCTCTTTGCCATTACCACCTTAACTATATATGACATTTTTTATTTCCTTCATGACAGTTTGCAGGCTATGGTGGAAGTTTATTTACGAGTGGACCTTATGAGAAAGATGATATTGAAGCAGATGCTATATATGAAGCTATTGATAAGAGAATGGACGGCAGACGCAAAGAACGCAGGTAAAAAATTAGCTATCATAATACAAGATTATTTTACTCTGTCTAACACCAAATATATAATTTTTCTTCAGACTTGCTTTGCATTAACTTCAGAATCTGTTGTTTTTTAGAGAGAAAAAGTTCAAAGAAGTTGTTGAGAAATATCGTCAAGAACGACCAAAAATTCAACAGCAGTTTTCTGACTTGAAGGTAATTGTATTTGATATGTATATTTATCAGCAGTAAGCCAGGATCAACACATTATACTGCAATACCCTTTATTGCACCCTACTTTGTTACCTTACCCTGGCTTCTGTGAGATGCTTTACTACTCTCAATGGATAGCATTGGGCATTAATCCATTGAGTGCCAACACACTCCCCCCTTGACAAGTAATTACGGGAACCACTCAGTATTTTGATGAAATACAAAAGAATGGTTACTCTGAATAACATTTTGATGAAGATTCTATAATTTAGACAAGTGAAATTATCTGGTATTAACCCATTGAGTGCCACCAACACACTCCCCCCACAAGTAATTACGGGAACCACTCAGTATTTTGATAAAATACAAAAGAATGGTTACTCTGAATAACATTTTGATGAAGATTCTATAATTTAGATAAGTGAAATTATCTGGTATTAACCCATTGAGTGCCACCAACACACTCCCCCCACAAGTAATTACGGGAACCACTCAGTATTTTGATAAAATACAAAAGAATGGTTACTCTGAATAACATTTTGATGAAGATTCTATAATTTAGATAAGTGAAATTATCTGGTATTAACCCATTGAGTGCCACCAACACACTCCCCCCACAAGTAATTACGGGAACCACTCAGTATTTTGATAAAATACAAAAGAATGGTTACTCTGAATAACATTTTGATGAAGATTCTATAATTTAGATAAGTGAAATTATCTGGTATTAACCCATTGAGTGCCACCAACACACTCCCCCCACAAGTAATTACGGGAACCACTCAGTATTTTGATAAAATACAAAAGAATGGTTACTCTGAATAACATTTTGATGAAGATTCTATAATTTAGATAAGTGAAATTATCTGGTATTAACCCATTGAGTGCCACCAACACACTCCCCCCACAAGTAATTACGGGAACCACTCAGTATTTTGATAAAATACAAAAGAATGGTTACTCTGAATAACATTTTGATGAACATTTTATAATTTAGACAAGTGAAATTATCTGGTATTAACCCATTGAGCCCCAATGCACCCTACTTTTTTTTACTTGTCTAATGCCAGATGATTTTACTTGTCAGTGGGGAATCTCTGCAGCTTAATGGGTTAATAACCAAAAAATCTGACAATGTCTCTAATTAACCCATTGAACCACAGTGCACCTACTTATTTTTTTTACTTGTCTAACACCAAGTGATTTTACTTGTCAGTGGGGAAGGTCTGCAGCTGAATGGGTTAAACAAAGTAAAATAATAAAGTATGGTACATTAGGGGATTAATGGGTTACAATGGGTTACAGTCAATGGTTTAAACATAAAAAATATTTTGTCCAGAGAAAACTTACGGATGTTACAAAAGACGATTGGGACAATATTCCTGAAGTTGGAGATGCAAGAAATAAAAAACAACGCAATCCTCGGACAGAAAAGTAAGTTGAATACAGTTGTTGCGAAAATCCAGTGCTTCTGTGGACTTGTGTAGTCGCATTGTTGGCTGAAGTTTGTGTGATTGTATTGTTTTAGATTCACACCAGTTCCAGACAGTCTTTTGAAGAGTGCAATAATGAGCGGAGCAACACATGCCGCCCTGGATCACAGACAACAAGTATGTACTTTCACTCAACTGGCAGAATCAGGTGCTGCAGGGTAAAACCCGAAAACTGCCTGAAAAAATTTTTATAACTAATGCCAAAATATACTACAGTAATACATTTCACACTACATGTTCAAGACTTTGGTTTTAAAAACAATTGTATTAATGGTATATGGCCTAAAAAAAATACTGTGGTTCCGATTTCATATCGTGAAAAAATTAGGTTAGGTAGGTTGGAAATAAATTTTTTAAAATTTTTTTATGGTTTTGGCGTTTATTTGCTGGGCAATTTTCAATAGAGTCCCGACATCCATATTAACTAAAGATGCATATTTCCTATGGACGAATTTAGGCTTTTTGGTCCAATAATTAGTGTGACAACAGACATTATTTTGGCATGCTGTACGAGCAGCCTGCAACCACCCGGAGAAAATAGGGTCGCACGGTCAATCGCGTAAAAAAAATCATAGGGTTGGCAGAAAAAAATATGGAAACCGGAACCACAAGTATTGTTTTAGGCCCATCCGTGAACCCAGGGTCTTTAGGCCTAGTTGATTTGCTTATGCACTATTGCACTTAGCTTCAATACTTCACAATTTTGCACAAATATGTGGAATTACTGCCATTTGAACATCGGTTGAATCAGTTTTCAAAAAACATTGTGTTTTTTTCTGGTTTGTCGACTTCTCTGAAAGCAACTCCACTTATTCCTGCATGTTCTCAGCTTCTTGCAGGCTTCCAGACTCCATATCCAGGTGCAGTCACTCCAGGTTTTTCTACGCCTTCTGGTGATCTGGATCTCACCAAGATTGGCGAAGCTCGCAAATCCCTTGTTGGGGTCAAACTTGATCAGGTAAAATATCTCAGAGCTGTCACAAAAATCTGTCAACCCATTAAGTTGCATTGAGGCTAATTTGATTTGAAAAAACTTTTTCTCTTCAGGCGTCAGATTCAGTGTCGGGTCAAACAGTTGTTGATCCTAAAGGATATCTCACAGATCTTCAGAGTTTAACTCCTGCATCAGGTGGAGACATTGGGTAAGGAATAGTTGATTTGTACAGACTCATTGTGTACATTAGGAGTGCAATCTAGTCATATAGAGGGAGCTTTGGATGAAATCAAGCTACACAGCAGCATCAAGGATAGCTAATGAAGACATAGTCTGGAAACTTGGCAAACTTCAAAGAGTTTATAATGAGGTACAATTTTGGGATGAGACAGCTTCACCATGCACAAATCTTTTGATATTTTGCTTATTACTATTTCAACAGTACGGTTGAGTGTTTCAACAAGATGATACCATCGGATGATTGCCTCATTGTGCCAAAAATGTGTTGTCTTCACTGTGCACAATTTGTGTAAACATGAAAAAAACGAAGACTCTGATTGAGTTTCCAGACCATGTCCTGATTGACCATGTGTGATGTGTCAAGATATTACACAGAGCCTTGCTGCCAATGTGGGGCATTACATTGTCTGCATCCCCTGGTAGCCCCTTGGATGCTGACACTTAATGTACTGTATTTTCAATGCAATGTTTTTCATTCATAGTGACATCAAGAAAGCTCGTCTTCTGTTGAAATCAGTCACAACCACCAATCCTCATCATGGACCAGGTATATCACATGACCAGTTTTCACTGTTGCAACATCCCTGGAATACCAGAGTAGCATCCAGAATTTTCACCAGTGATAACTCAGGGCTTGAAATAGCAGGCTGCCAATGGCCAAAAGCAGGCCATATTTTAGAAATGGCAGGCAAAAACAAATTTGAACTGCCAAAATAAAAAAAATGGCAGGTGAAATTCTATAGATATATTTCATTTCATTTGCTTACCACAACTCGTATATACTAGATCATTTAGTTGACTAAATACGTTTATATTTGAAATGTAAATCCAAGTTTACTGTAGTAAAATAGACAAGTTTAAAAACAGTAAAAATGCATATCATGAAAACATTGAGAGACATCGCCATTCTGGCAGTTCAATGAATAAAAATGGCAGGCTAAAATTTATTTTACCTGCAAAAAAATTTTAGACTGGCAGGCCATATTTTTTCTGTACTTTGAGCCCTGGTACTCATTAATCCTTGACTCTCCAGGCTGGATAGCAGCAGCACGTTTGGAGGAAGTGACAGGTCGTATGCAGTCAGCACGAAATATTATCATGAAAGGAACTGAAGTTTGCAGCAAAGACGAAGATGTTTGGCTGGAGGCTGTTAGATTACAGGTAAACATTTGAAGAACAATCATTTCATGCAATTTTAGATACAGCTGGGTTTTACTAAGCAATATCGTGCAGCAGATGGTAGGGCCAAAACAAATCCCTGGCTTTCCAGTTTCCTTTTCTTTCCAGTTTCCTTTTCTTTCCAGTGTCAAAAGTTGTGAGGTTGATCTGCTGCCTTAAGCCCTGGGCAAACTAGGAAACATTGTTGTGGAAACATTTGTGATTCTCGATGTTTCCTCAAATGTTTCCATGTTTGCCCACCCGCGGAAACATTGTTGCGGAAACAAAATTTGCTTCGGAACCAAAATTTTCTTCCCGAGAAGCAAAAATGTTTCCTTGGGAAGTCAGAAACATTTGATGTTTCCCTATGTTTCTCACTAATGTTTCCTAGTGTTTGCCCACTCTGGGAAACATGGCGAAACATTGGCAGGAAACAATGTTTCCAGAACAATGTTTCCTAGTTTGCCCGGGGCTTTAGTGCTTACTCCAGTTCACCAATTGAACCTCTACCATGATCTGTACGTATGTTTCAGCCATCAGAAAACAGCAAAGCAACAGTCGCTCAAGCTGTACGCAATCTCACTCACTCAGTTCGTCTTTGGATCAAAGCTGCTGAACTGGAAACAGAAATGAAAGCGAAGAAACGTGTTTACAGAAAAGCCTTGGAGCAGATTCCTAACTCGGTTCGTCTGTGGAAGTTAGCCGTCGAACTTGAAGACCCAGATGATGCGTGCATTTTATTGAGCCGAGCTGTGGAATGTTGTCCTCAGAGTGTTGAGTTATGGCTGGCTCTAGCCAGACTCGAGGTTTATGAGAACGCAAGGAAGGTATTAAACAAAGCTCGAGAAAATATCCCGACTGATAGACAAATCTGGATCACGGCTGCCAAACTTGAGGAAGCCAATGACAACTCTAGCATGGTCACCAAGATCATTGACAGAGGTGAGTGAGGTTTGCTTATATGAGGACTTCAATAATCTTGCAGTACACTTGGTGGTATGAATGCTGTTTTTAGGGTTAGTAATCCAAGTGAGTATATATACACTTTAAGACCTGACCAGGAACGACTGCGAAAAATGCAGCACAAGGTCCTCTGGTAGGAACCAACTGAGTTACAGAGGCCATGCAGCTGTTGAGCTGTAACCGTAAGTTCATGTATATATAGGTGATCGGGTGTGCGGTTTGTGATAAGGTGGACTTCAATAATCTTGTTTTTTGCACTTGGATTACTAACCCTAAAAAACAGCATTCTTGCTTACATGAGGTTTACTCAATGCCTTCACCTGAACATTCATAACTCATCCACTTCTTCACATCCATCAGAAGACGAACATCACAAGTAAAATCATAAAATCTCATTAGTTTATAATTTATGATTTTTTCTGTGTTGGTGTAACGTACTCAGGTGAATATGATGCTTGTGATGTTACTCTGAGTGTATATCCACACCGGGCAAGCTCGAAAAACATGCCTGGCCACGGTGGGAATCGAACCTACGACCTTTGGAATACTAGCCCAATGCTCTGCCAACTGAGCTACGCGGTCAGGTCGGTTCGAGTATGTGATATTTCGGAACAGAATCTAGTTCCTTCTATATTAATGTAATCTAGTAATCATGATTTTTTTCTGTGTTGGTGTAATGTACTCAGGTGAATATGATGTTTGTGATGTTACTCTGAGTGTATATCCACACTGGGCAAGCTTGAAAAATATGCCTGGCCACGGTGGGAATCGAACCTACGACCTCTGGAATACTAGCCCATATACTAGTTAATACTAGTTTATAATTTAGTTTTCTAAATAATCTCATCTTCAGCTGTGACATCTCTGGTGGCAAATGGAGTGGAAATCAATCGAGATCAGTGGGTTAAGGATGCTGAAGAAAGTGAAAAATCTGGCAGTGTTGAAACTTGTCAAGCTATCATGTATGATCTTTAAATTCTTTCCAATTCCCCCACTTATTCTGGTCAGTCAAGATGATACAATTTGTCATGCACATTCTTAGATGAACTAATTTTTTCTTTTCTCCATCCAGTCGTGCTGTAATTGGCGTAGGTGTTGAAGAAGAAGATAGAAAACACACGTGGTTGGATGACGCTGAGAGTGTAAGTGAACATGTGATCATCACATGTTGAGCATGTGATCATCACATGTTGAGCATGTGATTGTCGCATGTTGAGAATGTGATCATCACATGTTGAGCATGTAATCATCGCATGTTTAGCATGTGATCATCACATGTTGCGCATGCGATTGTCTCATGTTGAGCATGTGATTATCACATGATGTTGAGAATTTGATCACCTTCTGTAATTTTCACGCACTGAAACAAAGTCTTACCTGTGCTGGTTTCAATTCTAGTGTGTGGCTAACAATGCTTACGAATGTGCCAGGGCGATCTATGCCCATACCTTGACCGTGTTTCCAAGTAAGAAAGGAGTCTGGTTACGAGCTGCTTTTTTCGAAAAGAATCATGGGACAAGGTAAGTAAAAACTTTATTTCTCACGACTTTTGGCAGCGCGTTGGATGACATGAATGTCTTGGGTCGGGAGCTAGAATCAAACGAATGATATCAGTCGCGAGAGACTGTTACTGTACCACCAAATCCACGTACATGCATTTATTTCTAGGGAATCTCTTGAGGCTCTGCTACAGAATGCTGTGAAATATTGTCCGAAAGCAGAACAACTGTGGTTGATGGGTGCCAAATCAAAATGGATGGCGGTAGGTTAGAAGGATGAAATGAGTTAAACGTGATTGAGTGATGACGATCTCTCAAATGACAAACATTGATGTTTCATGTGAGACAACAGTGAGGTTTAGATTTGGCTTTCACTACCGCTATCATTAACCAATCACATGCGTTTAAACTACCCGATCAACCAATCACATGCGTTTAAACTACCCGATTAACCAATCACATGCGTTTAAACTACACGATTAACCAATCACATGCGTTTAAACTACCCGATTAACCAATCACATGCGTCTAAACTACCCGATTAATCAATCACATACGTTTAAACTACCCGATTAACCAAACGTCAGTAATGTTTTTATCCTGAGAGATGTGAACCTGGGTTTCTAGGGTGATGTTCCAGCAGCAAGATCTATTCTCGCTCTCGCATTTCAAGCTAACCCAAACAGTGAAGACATTTGGTTGGCTGCCGTGAAACTGGAGAGTGAAAATAATGAAGATCAAAGAGCAAGGTATTGACTGGATAGTAACTTGAACTGTCTGTGTACCAGTGTAGGTAGTGGCAATCAAATAAACAAGCGTTCGTGGGTAGGGATGCAGTGCCGCCCAGAGGGGGGGGGGCAATTTGCCCCGGGCCCCGAGTTGCTGGGGGCCCCTGAAAAATTTTTGTAGGGGCCCCGCCTTTTTTGTGTGTTAAATATTTCCGCGCAAAGGATAAGATATCTGTTTTCTTGGGCTAAGTACCGAATTTTGGCCTAAAAAAATGAGATAAAGTCACTCGAAAGCGTTTGCAACGTACTCGTCCGGCAAAATTTTGCGTCCGAAAAATTTTTTTTTACCCCTAAAATGGTACAGTGACCGAAATTTTTTTGGCGACGGGGGGGGGGTGGGGGAGGTCGCCAAAATAATATCCGGAAAAAAATTTTCCGGAAAAATTATTTTAGATAGGGCCCCCCAAAAAAAAATTTGCCCCGGGCCCCCGCCAACCTCTGGGCGGCCCTGTAGGTATGCAACTACCTCAAAAATATTAGGAGAATTTCGACGTTTCGAGCGAAGCCCCTTCGTAGGCCCTACCAATGAAAACTTGTTATAGACTGGATAAATCTATCGAGTCTAAATTCTCAGCTCTAAACTGTTTTTTGGCCGTACAGTAATTGTCATTCCATTGCCAAAGACGGAAACCGGAATCATTGAGTTGAACATGCCCTAACCACTGCACCATTTTAAATGTTTCTCTGGTAGAAAATTGCTGCAGAGAGCCAGGATGAATGCTTGTACAGCACGAGTAATGATGAAGTCAGCCAAACTGGAGTGGGTCCTAGGGAATATTAAAGAGGTATGACGTGGTGTTAAATCTTTGATGTCCTCGTCATCTTGTTTGCAGTAGCAGACACTAGAGAGGCCCCGGTGGGTGGGGGCAACTGCCACCAATGATTTCTCAAAGGCTTTTGAAATATAGCAGAATAACTGTGCACCAAAGCTGTAAAAATTGTTCAACCATGAAAGTATCGATAGCTAAAAAATTAAAGAACTAACGGTTTCCAACCACAAAAGGTGGTCATATTTTAGCAACCTACCCCAAAAAAAAAGTGTGATGATGTCCGTCACTGGTTCTTTGATTGATTCTAGCTATTTACAATGCTTCGATTTCATATCTCTCTTTTTCCCTCTTACTTCAGGCAATAACGTTACTAAATGAAGGTGTTCAGAAGTATCCCGACTTTCCTAAGGTAATTTGTGAAGAATCGTTATCAAGGGAATCGTTTGCATCAAGGGGACTTACTTAGAGTTTACTTAGAGTTCACTGATCTCGAAGTATGACTGTTTGCCAGCAGGGAAGGAGGCAAAAATAGTAATAAAAACATGTAAGAAAGCTTGGAAAATCGTTTCACATAACAAATGGTAAAACTGGTGAATAGTCGCACTACGTTATCACGCTTACATACGTAATGTAAACAATTAAATCTTTGTAGGTTTGGATGATGAAAGGACACATTTTTGAACAAGAGAATAACGAAGAAGAAGCCAGGGAGACGTATAAACAAGGGGTAGGATATGCTGTTTAAAATAAACTACTGCATATTGCAGAATGAAACCTCACTCACAAAGATGAAAAACACATGCCCTAATGAGTAAACTTCGACTCTCCACACAACCATGGTAATTTTCCTGTTGGGCAATGCCAAGATTTTCTATGTTTTCAGGTTAAAAAGTGTCCAACGTCGATATCTCTGTGGATTTTGAGATCAAGGGTCGAGGAGAAAGCAGGTAAAACCATGTTCCCTCTTTTTGGAGGAGAAGGAACACAAAATAAAAAGCCTCATTTGAGGCGCCCTTAGAAAGCCTTCGACTTGATCAGTTTGAGCTGCATCCTTCGTAATTCAGCTCAACTCAAGTAAGGATGAGTAATGGGCCATTCAATTTAATATAGGCACCCCCCCCCCCACTATTGAGGGGTCCCTTCATAATGTCCTTCGGATATAAAAAATTTTGGAGCCCCTTGAATGCAATTTGTGGAAGTTACCCCAGAGGATATCTTACTAACCCCTTTAGGATATCGCTTCTTCCCTCTTGGATATCACTAAAACACCGAATTTTCTGCCATTTTTAAAACCTCTCCAGATATCCTCTAGGAAAATTTAAGATGAAGACCCCCTCCTCTTTTATTGGATATCCAGACCCTTCAATAGGGGGGGGGGGGGTACACATATTGAAATGGCCCAATGATGATTACACTTCCACTTCCTTGAACTCGGACTCACTTATTGGTCTCGTTCAGTAATGAACAAAATATTAACATTGGTCCAGGTTTCTCGACCAAGGCGAGATCAGTGCTCGAGCAGGCGAGGCAGCGAAACCCAAAGTGTCCAGAATTATGGTTAGAAGCCGTCAGGATTGAAACACGGGGAGAAAATAAAGAGTTCGCTAAATCATTAATGGCAAAAGGTTAGAATTGAGAGATGTCATTTGGTGCTTCTATAAGTATTAACCATTCTGAAATTGACTACTTTCTCATCCTCCATAACGTTCACATGTAACAGGGTTCGTAGCGGTCTTTGAAATCCTTGAAAGTCTATAAATTTGAATTCAGGTCTTTAAGGTCTTTGAAAAGTCTTTGAATTGTGTGAAAAAGCAAAGAAAGTCTTTAAAACTAAAAGTCTTTAAATTCTTTAGTGGGTATTTGATTATACGATTTCCTAGCTAATAAAATAAGATTTTCACGCATATCGATGAAAAGCTGCATTTTAGGATGTGATTTGACGGGACTAATTACCGGGTAAAAATGGTGCTTTCACTCGCAATTTTTCGACAGCTTATTGCTCTCAAAGGTGTTTGAAAAGTCTTTGAAAATAGGCAGAAGAAATCTTTGAAAGTCATTTGAATATTTTTGATCTTGGAAACTGCGAACCCTGTATAAAACCCACCAGATTTCGTCTAGCCTGTGAGCAAGCTCTAGTTCAGTTCAACCAATCCTGTCCCTCGCAGGCTGACATTCTTCTGTCCTACACAACACCATATCAACTTTTCTTTCAGCAATACAAGAATGTCCAACAGCAGGAATCCTTTGGGCCGAAGCAATATTCATGGAAGCGAGGCCTCAAAGGAAAACTAAGAGTGTGGACGCTTTAAAACGATGCGAACACGATCCACACGTTCTTCTCGCTGTCGCAAAGTTGTTCTGGAGTGAACGAAAAGTGACAAAAGCAAGAGAATGGTTCAACAGAGCGGTCAAGCTGGACCCTGATCTCGGGGACACGTGGGCTTACTTTTATAAATTTGAGTTGCAACATGGCACAGAGGTTGGTTCATTATTTTTCAATTTCTGCATTTTATAATCAACATTCAAGAACATGCATTACTGTACCTCTGCATGGTCTAGCAATGCTTATAAAATGAGCAGCGAGTTCTGTACAACATCAGATCACTTAAAGATAGTTCACATTTAAGAACATGTACTACCCCTTCATGATCTAACCATGCTTAACTCAGCAGTGAGTTCTGTACAACATCAGACCACTTTAAGATAGTTCACATTTAAGAACATGTACTACCTCTGTATGATCTAACCATGCTTAACTCAGCAGTGAGTTCTGTACAACATCAGATCACTTCAAGGTAGCTCACATTCAAGAACATGTACTACCTCTGCATGATCTAACAATGCTTAGCTCAGCAATGAGTTCTGTACAACATCAGATCACTTTAAGGTAGCTCACATTCAAGGACATGTACTACCTCTACATGATCTAACCATGTTTTACTCAGCAGTGATTTCTGTACAACATCAGATCTCTTTAAGGTAGCCCACATTAAAAAACATCTACTACCGGCTCTGCATGATATATTTACTGTGCTAAACTCGGCAATGAGTTCTGTACAACATCTGTATGATCTAACCATGCTTAACTCAGCAGTGAATCTGTATGATTTACCCATGCATTATCTTGTAATTGTATTTCTCCAAAGCTAATAATGAAGTCATGAAACTTTTTGTTTCTCCTCAGAGCCAACAAGAACATGTCGTGAAGCGGTGTGAAGCTGCAGAACCTCATCATGGGGAGACGTGGTGCGCCAGCTCTAAAGCTGTTAAAAACTGGCGAAAGAAAACCAAAGACATTTTACAAACTGTTGCCAAACACTTGAAACCAATTGATAAAGAGTAATGCATGCTAATACAGTAGTGATTCACAAATTGCCCCGAGTTTTACCGTGAAAATCTTTAGTGACTTCACTTCAAAACTTTTTTATAATAACTTGCAAGCTCCCCCCGGTCTTATTGCATAATTCGCTTCCTCCCCCTTGCCAGTCGTATTCTCGTTTCTGATTGGTTAAAGAATTCCCTTCGCTGAGTTCGCTCTCCTGGATAATTTTTCCTACAAAATTATTTCAAGAATGTCCCGAAAAAATCTTGAAATATTCAACGATAAATTGCAAATGGTTTGTTCAAAATCCACTAAAAGTGTAGCAGACTTGTAACTGGTAAGCAGTATACATTTATTTGTATTTTATCCGTATAAATATGTAGTTTATTGGCTTGCAAATTGGACTTTAATCTTGCTGATTGAAACACGTTGTACTCTCGTCTAAAAAAACTTTATTTAACTCTATTTCGTTGTTCTAAACTCATATTTGTACGTAGAAGGTGTAATAGTTTATTAACTGAAATATAATTCAAATACAATTCATATTGTAAAGAAAGGCAAAGTCTGGAAAGAAAAATTTAGAAATTGCCGCCATTATGTGACGGCGCGGGGTCTGAGACACAGTAATTTCAAAGGGCTTTTCAAGTACTGTAACTTTTCATTGTTTTCAAGTACTTTCAACACTCGATTACAAAAATGTTTTAAAAAATTTATACTATTATGTTATATGTACATGCTAGTCACATAGTTATGTAATCACTCTGTGTTTGGGACCAGAGTTTGGGACAACTGACAAGAAGAAACGATGAAAGTTACAAATATATTGTCAAAATGTTCTCCAACAACAATGCGAAGACCACGGTCTATTGTGGTTCTACTTCTAGTAGAATTCGTTATTATCTTCGCTTTATACAAATTGAGTTTAAATCTAGCGTTTGTACGAGAATTTTTCATCGAAAGACGATGTGGGGCGCAAAAATATGTGAGTTTGCCTCCTCGAAGGGACAAAGTTATGTCTGAACAATGTCAACACCTGGTTGATATCGCGGCGTCTATGCTGAATGGCGAGAAAATTCAACTACCTTTTGAAACTTCTGACACTAGATGGAAATTTAAGGAAGCAGCAGACCTCAGTTCCTATGCCAAAACATTCTTTCGATGGAATTATCCATGGGAGCAAGCCAACAGTCGAGAAACTATGGATTTGGCAAAATACTATAATGTTTCTGCCAAGAGTTTACCATTTAAGAAATACTTTCTAACATTTGCTGAAAGTTGTTGTGAGATCTCAAAGAAACGTGCCCTCAAGCATGCACTGGAGGTGGGCGGCTTCGATGCTGCAATCGCCCATGATATGTGTTCGGTTAAGCCTGGATTCAGGCGGGCTCATAGGGATGTCCTTTTTCGCCGGAAGGGCGCTGGGTATTGGCTGTGGAAGCCACACCTTATACTTAAAACGCTTATCGAAGATATGTCGTTTGGGGATGTTGTAATGTATGAAGATGCTGGGAGTTATTTGAGAAAAGATGCAGGGCCTGTACTTAAACTTGCTCATGAATCGCCGCAAGGCATAGTCGTGTTTACGTTACAACTTCTAGAGAAGTATTACACAAAATCTGATACATTCCGTATTATGCAAATGAATTACCCAGAGTTTATTCAAGTTAGTTATCAGACCCTAGCATCATTTGTTGTGTTACGGAAAGATTGTAAAACGTTGCAGTTTGTTATGGAATGGCTTGCATATTCGTCAGACGCTCGTTGTGTGACTGGCGATGCTAATGTGTTAGGTGGACAGAACCACGAAGGCTTTATCGGACATCGTCATGATCAATCAGTGTTGTCGTTACTGTCTAAGAAATGGGGTTTGCTACAACATAGAGATCCAAGTTGTTTATACATGGAAGACAGTGATTGGAAGGTTTATGGTTATGCATCTGGGCCATATGAACAACTCATAGTACATGATAGGTATAGATCTTAGCAAGGCTGGTTTTGGAATGTTAGGGCTTAGAATGTACCCCCCCCCCCCATAAAGTCAACTATGTGACATATGCACATTCATTATGATTGGGTCGTTCCAGAAAAGATCCATTCTCCCCCACGGAGGAAATTTCTGCCCTTCCGGAGGGGGAGGGGAGAAAAAATTGTTTCTGATAATAGTAAATGTATTAGCCAGGACATCTGAAGGGGGTAGGGGGGTTAACTTCCCATTTCCTCTGTGGGGGTGGTATAGATGTTTTCTGGAATGACCCATTGTACAACTCATCCAATTTTGTCATTCAACACATTACTACAAAGTTTCTTTTGAAAAACATTCTTACAAACACAAAGAAATTTGTCAAATTTTAACCTCCATTCCCAAGGGGAGGTGCAAAATGTTTTGAGGGGAGGTGTGCACCTTCCCCCACCTCCCCTCAAAATCCAGCCATGGATCATAGTGTTGCTATGTAAAGTTGCTGTGATTATATTGGGGTCTCAATGGTATAGTAGTTTCACCTCTGTGACCTGTGTGATTTAATTCCTGCAATATACAGTTGTGTGACGAAGGGCCTTCCCTCAATACATTGAAGCAGTAGCGTAGCCAGCCCGATGATTTAGTCCCGCTATGCAAATATAGACCGTGAAAACAATCAATTTCTAAAGAAATGAATAATGATAATAATTTTGAATTTGCATAGCGGGACCAAATTGGGTCATTCCAGAAAAGATCCACACTCCCCCCACAGAGGAAATTTCTGCCATCCGGAGGGGGAGGGGAGAAAAAATTGTTTCTGATAATAGTAAATGTATTAGGACATCCGAAGGGGGTAGGGGGGTTAACTTCCTATTTCCTCCATGGGGGTGGTATGGATGTTTTCTGGAATGACCCATTGTCAGGCTGGCTACACCACCAATAGATTGAAGAATAACAGATTGAATATATATATTTGATATAATAGATTGAAGTGTTACTTTTATTTGTCAGGAAGTTGAATCCATTTTAATTAGCGGCTTTCTAATTTGTAAATTAATTTGTTATTTTGTTGTATGTAATAATCTAAATAAATTTAATATGTTTGCCAGACAATGTTTGGTGATGTGGACTTTTTAATATCTGTTTAAACCAGCTATGCTGAATCTGACATACCTGATTAAATATTTTCTTCATTCGTTCATTCATTCAATATCCAGAATAAATTCTAAACCTTGGTATTATACTCTGTGCCTCGTTTTCGTTATCGAGATTTGAGCTGTAGAGCTTTATCTTCGGTTGACACAAGTAAATCTCTGACTAGAAGTTCAGGGCTTACCACTACCACTTTCCTCTAGCTACTTTGGTTTCTTTCTGCAGTAACAATAGATCTCTAGGGATAAAGCTATCCAATATAACTATCCAATATAGTTATCCAGTATAAATAATTAGTTTAGTTTAGGTTTCCTCCTGTAGTAACACTGGATCAATAAGAGATGATCCTTACTGGACTTCTAGGAAGAACAGTTTAGAACTGATACAACTATCCTGTATGAATAAAGCCAAAATTAAAGTTTGTATTTTAAAAATGACCATGTGTTAATGTTTGGATTATTTAGGGTGTTACTCAGCAAATACCGTACGCCCACAAGATACGTTAATGAACATACGCGTGGACAATACCCCTCGCCCCCAGACGGCTAATGAAGTCAGAGAAAGTGAGTGGGTGGTCAGACGTCTTTAGCCGGTGTATACGTCGTTATCGCAAGCATCGTCTACGCTCTATTAGGTAAGAGGGATTATGAAATTATTACGAGGCAATTTTTCTGTCCTGTTTGAGGATTTTCGGTCGTTTTCCTAACTGGCCCAACATACCATGCAGTTTAACCTCGTGGTATTATAGTCGGCTTACATCACAGTGGTAGGGGGATTGAAATAGTTTTATTCTGTTACGGCTATTAAAATACAGTCGCGCAATCGACGATTCTGACTAAATACCTTCGGCTTCGAGACGATAGTATCGTTCTATTTCGATCTAGTTTCAGAATGATTCTCGCTAACACCAATTGTAAACTTAATTTTCTATGGAAACTCTATTTCAAATGTGATCATTTTGACCGCACCGTCTATCTGGCTCTTTGGTAAAGTTTCTTTTTCACTGGAATAAGACGCTAATATGGTTCAGCTGTAAGATTTCTTGCGCTTATCAACATTCACTGTGCCGGAATATTAGTGAAGGCATGCAATCATGGAACTCTTTTGCGCAACTGATTTTTTTAATCCTCTGGTAAGGTTCAGATTAGATTGCATATACCCACAACTATAACCGCGTATATTATACTAAAATACCTATAAAATACGAAATACATTGTAAATAATCTAGTGCGCAGACTGGCGTGAAGACTTCTTGTGGTAACTGCTTGCCTAATAATAAATAATTGAAATAATTCCATCGCAAGGGAACGTTCTGCTGTACTGCCATGTAAAGGTTGTCATGACATCTACACCAACTAACGAAACTCAAGATCGTATATGGCTTGTGGTTCACTTATTACATTGGGACGAAACGCAGACTGTACATAGTGTGTGTCTCATTTTTACTGTGAAAATATACTAAATTGTTACCATAACTCCTGATTATATAGGGTGGAACAATGCCTTACAATGGTGTCTTGATAATTTGATTAGAACACAAGGTGATAGGCATTAGAACAATCTTTGAACGTGGGCGACTTCAAAGATCTTATAATATAAGCCTTCACTTCACTTTTTAACATAAAAGTTAAAACTAGGGCATTTTTGACAGTAAAAACATGATCATTAAAGAAACGAGTATATAATTATTACGCGGTTTATAAAAATTTCATATACTATTTTAAGAATTGAGACGTTAGTCTTGTGATCGATACCTTCCCTCCCGCGTGGGCGAGTGTCGTACCGTATCCAAGTGATAAGTGATATGAAACTTGTTTGAATTAACCATAATTAGCAAAGTATTTTTGTTAGAGAGTTGATGTCGTGTAGTTTAATGAAAGAGTTGTGATCTTGTGATCTTGTTATATCATATTCATGCATGCCGAGTGAGATAATAATTCACAGTTTATGCATTACGACACTTTTTGCCTTTGGCTGGTTATTTCAACATAGAGTTTAGTCAATTTTTCCATTATAAACCAAGTATGTTTGTTGGATTAAGTCATGCAGATGGCTGTAATAAAACAGTTATTCATATCCATGCAGTTAGAAAATGAGCAATATTCAATGAATTTATTACGAAACACATCGCTGACTATTTCAACATAGATTTAATTAGTTAATTTTCCATTGCCCAAGTATGTTTTTGAATTAAGTCATGCGGTGGCTGGAATAAAACAGTTATTTATATTCATATACAGTTAGAAAATGAACAGTATTCAATGAATTTATTACGAAACACATGGCTGACTATTTCAACATAGAGTTTAGTCAATTTTTCCATTATAAACCATAAAACCAGTATGTTTGTTGGATTAAGTCATGCAGATGGATAAAACAGTTATTTATATTCATATACAGTTAGAAAATGAGCAGTATTCAATGAATTTATTACGAATACATGGCTGATATATATAGTCCAGTACTCTGTGTGTTTGATAAGAGTGAGACCAGATAAACTGTTCAAGGAACTTTTTCATGCAAAAGGCTGTAATAAAAAGTTATTTATATTCATGTAGTTAGAAAATGAGCAATATTCAATAATTTATTATGAAATCCATGATGGGCACTGTCATTTTTTCTAGCTTGACAGCTCGAAACATAAGTAGAATCATAAATGATGTACTTTGCCACTTTGGTATTAGTTTATTAAAATTTCTATTAGCTATAACATATTAACATAGACATGGAGGGAGCGAGTTATATACTGGATAACAACTCCAAAAATCCTTGGCTATTCCTTTACACAACAGTCTGCATTAATCATACTTGCGCATGACCACCTTGCGCAAGTTTGCTTCATAGATAGACTGAGCTGGTATTTTCATCAGCTGAGTTATAACCAGGGGAAATTTCATCATGCTGATGTGATCATATTGTGAAATAAGATTTTATAGTACCATTGACATCTAATGCAATGTTTCATAAGACAAGGTTTCCTGTAGTGATACAGGATATTTCGACTTTCCTGGCCTGAGAGTTGTACACATGCAGTCAGCTTGTTAGAAATTAGCCACATGATCTTAATCAAAATTGCATCATATGACATTACGTCGTTTTCAATATGGGAAACATGACGACATATGGATGATTGTAATTTCACTTCACATGTATGTCAGAAGATTCGAATTTAATATCGCCGATTTTCTTGGCGTTTTCTTTAAAGCATGGCCCTTACTTACTACAAAGTTTTATTACTGTCTTTTCAATACAAGGTCTAAACATGTTGATAGAGATTATATAATCTGTAACAATACATATATTACCATAAATTTCAGGCTGCGAGCAGATCTATGCACTAGGGCCTGTTAGCAAATATAATTGTCACAGAGCAATGTATCGCATGTCAGCACCAATTCAGAGATCACAGAACGTTGAGTTTTACATGCAGAGGGCAACAGGACGCGCCATTAGCTTCTATTCGATTAGCCTGCTTATATAATAGCAGTATTTTATTTTTTTAAGGTTTTGAGTATTTTTTAGCCACTGTTACGCAGGCTATAATTCGATATATAAAGTTTATATTGTGAACCCTACGACTAAAACCACTTTAGATCTGCATAATATAAAGAACTATCCGTAATAATAGCGATAACATTTCTTTTACTCGCTAAATGTCACTTCAGAAATCAGAATGATCTAAATTAGGCAGAAATCTATCTGCTCGATGATAACGATGTTTAATATGATAACATGTTTTAATGGTACAAGTAATGTTTTATGGAGTGGAATGCCTTAGCCTGAAAACAGACCTACGTTTCGCCCGCCCTAAAATTCGCGGGTCGACGGCAAGGGCGAAGGTCTGTTTTATGAAATGTCATAATATCCTCCCAAATTCTCTTGAAACAAGCCCACCTGCGCAATCCTGAAATGATTTAATCATCCGTTGTCGTCATCGTCTGTCTATATTTTGTGTAAATATTTGCTGGCCACGGGCAGGGCTTACGCCTCAGTTTAGGAAATAGTTGTTTATAATCTCAAAGTCAAACATTGTCTAAAACTCAGCTGGGTTTCTTCGCCTTCGTGTTTTATTTTAAAGTTCCGTTGACGTACTATGTCCATATAGGCTTAAGGCTTTTGACATATCGGTACTGGAAGATGTTTTACTAGGAATATTTTTTAAGGAAGTTCAAACTTCTCAGTAAAAATACACAGCAAAAAATTCCTGAGTATTCTGACAGAAAAACTTGAGTAAAATAATGCGCCCACAATTTGGCTCAAAATTTTGAGTAAAATTATTCAAATGTTATATACATTGCTCAGATTCACTCGATATTTTACTCGTGTGGGTTTATTACTCGGGTTTTTAAGTCGCCGGAATTTTTCTCCAGTGTATGCGAGTAAATACGAACCTCAAATGATCATGTTTTGTGATTGACTGTATATAAGACAACAGTGATCAGTGTAATGTCAGTGTTTATGACTCGTTCTTTAAGACGACTTTATTTCATATTTATCATATTATTGCCTTGATTTTTCTGTGTTGGTGTAATTGTACTCGGGTGAATATGTTGCTTGTGATGTTACTCTGAGTGTATATCCACAGCGGGCAAGCTTGAAAAATATCCCTGGCCACGGTGGGAATCGAACCTACGACCTTTGGAATTCTAGCCCAATGCTCTGCCAACTGAGTCTCTGTCTTTTTATACTATAGTAAAACATATCGTGGTTCTGGTCACTTGTAAAAAATTGTGAGAAAAAATCGTTGTCTCCAGCAGCGGGATTCATGCTTATCTTTACTGACTCCTATGTAGACCACTGCTCTATAACTTAATCAAAATTGTATAGCATGCAGCGTATGTGCTAAAAATGTTCAGATGAAATGCAAATTTTGCCAATATACAAAGAGGCCGTAAGAGGTCTAATGGCTGATGACCGCCTTCTATTGAAAACATTGTCTGAAACTCCCTGAAAGGATAGTTCTTCCTGTGACGTGTTTGGACTAATAAATTCCTAATTCTATGTACGATATAAGAAAAGAATCTTCAGGGGTTCACTCACTGTCTGCTATTATTAGGTGAGTGGGTTCACAATTACTCCCTCAGTATTAATTTTTTTTCCCTTAAAATGTTTTGTTAAATTACTCGGTGTGTTGATGCATGTGATCAGAATACGTACGCATGATGGTATGATGTCGTCAATTCTATAATGACTCTAAGTACCTTTGACGTATTAGTGGAACTGTGGATGTCATTGGGGGAAACATGCCTCGAGGAGATGCACCTCGCTGGTCAAGGAAATTCAAACGTTTATTAAGTTATCTATTGTGGGTTCAAATGGGAAAATACCTGATATCTGATGTTTTTGTACTTTGTACAACTTAATATGCACTCAGATTAGGTGTGCCGTCAGGTGACAAATGGTACTTCGTCGTGACTTGTGTTGGCAACAAGTAGTTGATGGTTGTAACCTCTTGAAAATACCTGAAAATACAGAGCTTTAGATTTTACTGCGTGAACGACTACGTGATAATGATTCGTTGTTTGCCCATTCTTACGCCATTACGTACACACGCCATGCATATTCTCGTAGTAGATCTGTAGGCCGTTCTTGTCATGATCAATATTGTCATTGCATAAATATTAAATATCCGTTCTATCATATTTTAAATTTGGTCATGACTTATATGATAGCGTATTCCAGATGTCGTACAAAAATATAGCATATCGAAATAACAAATCTCGTGCTCGTAGTTAAATAAAAAGCTCTCTGATAAACATTTGGATTTTTGAGTGAAGGCCCTTATATTTTAGTCTTCATCCAATCCAATCATGTTTCCCGTGCAAAGACATCTATGTCGGATTCATATATATATATAGCTATACTTTACTGAGGGATTTGAATACTTTGGGTTTGGAAAGTTTGTTGGTTATACGTTGCCAATAAAGTGTAAGACTAAAGAGATTACCGCAAACCTAAACGGTACTTGACTAAAAACAAAGAATTACTAAACCGTGATATTAGCGTAACGCCGGTACGTAAGAACGCGAATTATTGCGCCAGGAATAGGCTGACTACGTGACCAAGACAGCTGTATTTATTTCGGCATGTGTCATGCTGGTGCCGAATATGGTTATCATTCCATGTTTCGCGCACCAATATAGGTTAGGGTTAGGGGTTAGGGTTAGGGTTAGGGTGTGTATATATGTGTATAGAGGTATCTAGTGAACTTTTCAGTATTATAGTGATAATATCGATTACATAACGTTTACTATATTGGTGCGTGAAACATGGAACGATTACCCAGAATATATTATATACTAACTTTCAAGTTGGTCATGATTCTGTAATGTATAGGATTGAAATGTAACTAGATGGTATATTTTCCCAAAAAGGAGATTGCGGAATTATGCTGTAAGCCTGTACCTCAGTACCTATATATGATCAATCAGAGGATGAATCGTTCACTAGTATAGGCTATAGTACCATCCATATACTGGATCCAGACTATTTTGCTTGTAATGTAATAGTGTCGATATATGGTTTCCATATGGTCATAATGGTCTTGAAAATCGAGTGACGACCTTTTCAACGGCTATAGTTTATAATAGTTTATACTTGTAAACCACATATAAATGATAAGTATTCTCTAGTTTTAATCACTCTACGTATTTTCAGTTCTAAAATGTTGTATTTCGGCTGATGAGAAAGATCGTGTGACTCAATCTTTACGACCGTATGAAAACCAGACTTAGAAACACACCACAGTTGAAATCTGTGAACACACAAAAGACAATTAGCTAGACCCAGACACTGTCAGTCTGTCAATATATCGGTTCTGCATCTAGAGTGTGGATAAATCTCTACAATCATTAAAAGACGGTTACATTCTGCACACAACAGACAAGGTAGACTATTTAACATCAGTTAAAATTGAAAACAATGCAAGCACTCGTATTGATATCTACAATCCTGGACAAAACCATCTGCGACACTCTATTAAAACATTCCTTTGTGGCTTTTTTTACCAGTTAGACCGGAATAATTTACTCGTTTGCCCCCCTCCACCCCCCAAAACAATGTTGGACGTTTTATCCGTTTTCTACGAATGCAATCAACATTGAATGGTGGGGGAAAGGGGGAGGTTTTCTAAATTTACGATAGTATTACGACATTTTGTCAAGAAATTGGAAGTGTCGCAGATTTGAATCACAATATAACTCATGTCTGGGTTCGAAACTTGTGGGAGGCTCAAGGAGTGTACAAAACAATAGTATTATGGTAACATCGGAAATTAACTATGTTTCAATATTCTCATCGACATTATTCACCACAGTGTAGTTGGTTGCATAATTTGTACCGGTTCCTGCCGGAACAATATTTAGTGTGACCAGATTTGGTAAGATAAATTACTTTCGGTAAAATTTCGACAATTTGGGGAAAATTTTAGTAATGAATTTTTTTACTGATTTAGTAATTTTTTGATAAAAATTCGAGTCTGATCTGTATCTTGTGTGATAGTGATGCCAAAAGCAATTAATGAAACTCTGTATAGACTCTACAAGACCTGCTAATTACATGCCGGCAGGAACATAGGAAATTAGTTAGTTTTCTTGGCTTGTATCTATATAGTAGCTGGCCAGTAACTGCATGCATACGAAGGGCATTCGCTCAAAACGCCGAAATTCTCCTTATATTTTTCAGGTAGTTGAATTCCTCCCAACGAAAGCTTGTTAATATAACCTATGTTTCTGTCCTTATGACAGCATCCAGTTAAAAATAGAGATCAGGAATGCGACCGCAAAAGACAAGGACCGCGGGCGCAAAAACGTAAGACGAACGTTTTATTGTCGTATCGAAAGATTGTTTTGCGAATTCCGTTAAATATTATGTAAATTTCTTGTTAAAATACATGAAAAAACTGAAAGCTATTTGTTCCACGTAAAATCGTCTTGACTTTTCTCACGATGGAGAAACAACCTATACTCAACCAAGTTGCATTCTCGAATCCATGATGATATACTATTATTTTTGACGAAAAAAATTGACCATCATTAAGCAAAGATACTTACTCAAACTAATATATTTAATATACTTACACTGTCTCTTTACAATCTAAAAGTCTCAGTAACCTTCGGTTCGATTGAATACATTAATATATTGATCAAGCACGAGGTCTTCATGCATGGTGGAGTGTATATTGTCACCAAGGATTTTTATCAAACCATACTGGGGGGAAATTTGGTAAAAATTTTGAACACCGCAAAGTTGAGTATGACGCTGGAAAATACAAAAATCTGCTTACTACGTACTGACATTGCTCGGGGCTCGGGGTCATAACATTGACGTATGTTTTCTATTCATTTTCTCATTTACATATAGGAGAGGCTACCGTTATATACCACAGAATAGCAATTTAAATTGTTTATATTTTGTGGTTATACGTCTAATACGTGTATAACTTTGTTTGATTGTTTTGTCTGTCAGGCTAATCGGAAATTGCTTAAAATTCACCGATGAGTATCGAGTTAATATCGCAATGCTTAATCTTCCGTTCATTGTTTGACTGACAGACATTTTGTCTTGATTTGTTTGACATCAGAGATAATAATTATCGCATACCTCCTCCGCCGATCGAGGCATTCCTTTAAAAGCCTCTGCGGAGGAGAGAAGCATACCACTGTCGCCCCGCTTGTAAAACAAAACATATGATTAATTCGAGAAAGTATACGGCTGTCAAATTACTACAATAGATTTACGGTTAATTTGAAAGGTTGTACATTTTTTTTATACACCCTGGAATCTGTATACACTATCAAAGTTTCTGTGATCACAGTAGGAATTTAGGGGAACAGATGCAGTGTTTCACGCTAAATCAGTTCCCTCTTCAAACATTTCTTATAAACCCTTCAAAATTTAGAATTTACCTATGCAAAATTCCTACTGTGATCACAGAAACTTTAATAGTGTAAACCACTGTCTATAGTATTAGATCAGTGGTTTAAACCAGTCTTTATGGATAGCAGATGGTTGGTCAACTCGCTATTAGACAGTCACACAAAAATGCAGTTAAAAATATTTAATAATAACTTAGGTGTACCATCGCAGCATGGCTACGTGGCTATATAAATCTTAAGTTATCTTCACAGGAAATATATTATTTATTTTATCTTATATCTTTGTACAATGCTATATAAGGATAGCTTAATATATATATATATATATATTAATATCAAATTTCAATATGAACAGCGCTAAATGTTCAATTTCAACTAATGTACTTGCTCATAAAACTGAGTATATAAAATCTACAGTCATAAATCATAAATGTGCATTATGTTCATGGCATAATAGATTGTCTATTAATGCCTTGGCAACGGATAATCCGTATACGCAATACCTAGCAACACTGGTTTGTACATTGTCTCTGAGCAGTGAGTCACCAAATGTGTCAAGTTCATGAGCTACCAATAAACGATAAATCAATGTAGCTGCCTCGCACGTTTTTAAATTCAAACGATGACAGAGTTTTGAGCTTTCGTAGTCGACTAGTCGACGATTGTTTCTTCGTCTTTTTGGGCAATGCATCGGTCGTGTCGACCTTGTTAAGCTCAGTTAAACTACCGAGACTCCGCGAAGGTCTGCGCTCGGCCAACGTGTCCGTATTAATGTCTGTTGCATGAAACAAGGCGCCCATGTCGCATGAGCCAGTTCTGGACATGCTACACGCAGTGTTATTGTTCAAAGTCGCACCCGGCGAGGCAGTGGGTGTTGAATTCACTTCAGAAACTCCTGAATCAGTGCTGGACACAGATAAAGTTCTCTCCTCGCGAAACTTGCTGAGTGTGAAACTGGACACTAAGTCCTCAGATATCGCTGTTAGCAACGCAGTCAGCCAACTGTTTCTTTCTTCATTTGAAAAACAACACAGACAGAATGTCTTAAAGTAGAAATGCCTGCTTGTCAAGCGTAGACAAAATTTAGGTTTACTCTTCGTATCAATACTGTCAATATGTACACTGAGTCTTGTGAGAGGAATGATTCCGAGTGGTGCACCGTCCTTTTCATTGATACTGCGAAAATATAACAGACCATCGTTCCGCAGTACAAAGTATCTTGTTTTCCAAAATTTTCGCATCGAGCGACTTTGTTTGAATAGATAACCTTCACGGTAGATAACTCCCGTATAGTCCGCGCCGAGCGGTATCGAGTCTACTTCATCTCGATCAAACATAAGATCATGTAGATGCTCAATACTCGCCGAAAGCGTTTTCCGAATGTCCCGCATTGTTCTCCTGTTATTCTCAACTCTTTAACAGATAGATTCTTGTCTTATACTCTTCTTTATGTTCAATTTATAAGCCTCTGTAGCCTTCAACCTTCCTTCCACGACAACAAACTCTCAATATGACACGAGCGTGTGATCCGCTGTCTTTATAACGCGTATGACGTCATGCCAGTATCATCAAAGCGTGACCGGAAAGTGCAGCTTGAAATTGAAAACGCGTGCGAAACACAACACCACATTTCAACGTTCTATCGTTTCTCAATTCCTGGAGTTGAATAAAAATGTTCTAAGTATTGGTTTCGGCAAAGCGTTACCAAGCACCGTGTGTTGTACTCATGGTGGGAGTCGCATAATCCATCATTTTCGTTTCTCGGTAATTGCTAGAGTGGTGTTTTTTTAAAATATTGTATTAGCTCGACCCCCTGGGTTTCACTAAGCATTATATCATCCAGCATGCTGGTCAACCTGCAGTTATCAGAGTTGAGAAAATAATGTTCATTCTTTTCTATATATGGAGTAGTCTTGTATATATCGGGCAGTATGTAAAATTGTAAATCAAATCAAGAGATCGATAGTTGTCTTGCTTCTATCAATGTCAATGACAATATTTCTGAAGATGAGTCATAACCTAACCTATAAATTAAGCTTCCTTAAAATCCACTCTATTCAGGCTATTCTCTATACATACTCGGACTTTGACCAGACATTTGACTCGGCTATTTTCTATTGTATTCGAAAAACTGCATCCGTTCAATTTAGCGAGAAAAATTGCGTAATTTTCCTGTATTTAAATGACCTAATTCGGCCAGAAAGAGCTTCCCCCACAACAGAGTGAAGTGGGATGGGGCAGCCTTCTGAAATATTAAAATCGTGTTTCTATTTCTGGGTGTTAGGTTCCAAGTAGCCAAGAAAGCCGATGTTTTACGGATATATATACGACTACCATATAAGCAGAGCTGTGACCTTTCACGGAAGACCCTTCTTGGGGCCAAACAATTCACTTGCAGACGAAGGGCTTTAATTCGTTCGAAACGCCAAAGTTCTCCTTGTATTTTTTAGGTAGTTGTAAATCCTAATTTAGTAGAGTATAATATGTTACCCGACTTGTGTGAATTATAAAACTATATCTGAAAAATAAGAACAACTACTTCGGCGTTTCGACAAGGCCTTAGCACGCTATATTCTATAGTGCTTTTTTTTTCTTAATTAATTTCCCCTAGAATAAAAAAAAAATATTTGGCCTAGAGAGTAGATCTACTAGAAACCTTCGCAAGGCTTTTGTATCTGAGCCACTATAGTCATGTTCCTATATAGTTATTATAGATTATTTTATTATAATTTATATACAGATTATTTTGTAATTTATATCAAATAGAAATAATCATGCAAAAGAAAAGTTTATGGTGTACAATATATTTACAAATTTGAAGCATGAAGGGTTAAAATGTATAGTGGTTATATATATATATATATATATATATATATATATATATATATATATATATATATATATATATATATATATATATATATATATATATATATATAGCTTAAGATTTTGGTTTACGAAACAATATATATATATATATAGCTTAAGATTTTGGTTTACGAAACACAAACAGTGCTCAATACCATATAGATAGAGCGTAATAGAGTTTGGAATCATATATGAGTAGAGTGCTCAATTACTATCGTAGCGCGTTATTTAAATTCACCTGATGAGTGATTGGCAAGCCTCGTCTTGTCATAAGAAACAAATTTGTACTGAAATAAAGTTCATATGAAGTAACTCAAGTTTGTCTTCTAATCTTATATAAAAATATATATATGTGTGTGTGTGTCTTCATCGTGGGTCAATGTAAAGTTTTCAAAAGTTGCAACGTGTCTCTTTTACTTTCCAAGCCCGTAACCCCCGTAGGCGAATTTATTTCCAAGTGTTAATCGGATAATTACACTCGAATGCATCACGCAAACCATGTGAGGTGCGTAGTATAATTCAGTGAAACGTGAGGCTGCTCGCATCTTGACGCAGGTATTAGATCGAGTAACAGCTGTTTCAAAAGAATATAGTATTACGAAAGTGTTATTGGGAGTGGGCGTTGTACAAAAGCTGCACGTTCTATATGTGTTCAACGAAAGTTTTGACTAGCTTTTCAGCTTCTGAAACGTTCTCTGGGGCGTAAAATTTATTTAAACACAAGCTTTCGACTGGCAGTCTAGTGTTCGACACTTTACTTGTCGAAGACTGCAACTGGCAATCGAAAGCTCGTGTTTAAATAAATTTTACGATCAGAGAACGTTTCAGAAACTTTATCAGGAATCCTGGTCACGCATCTAGCATTTTTTAAAAGCTTTCAGCGTTGGCTGGCTATGCAGGCTATAGATAGAATGCGTGATTTTGGGCATTTCTCTCTCTATAGATAGAACTAAATGTTGAAAGCTTTTCCGAAGATGGAAATTGCGAGGGAAAATTTTATGATTTTTACACCAGGAGCAGTTTCAAAAAATGGTACTCTAGGGCAGGAATAGGCCCTGCGCAAGTTCCTGTATACAGCCAATCTGCCAATTCAAAAAAGATTTTAAAGTTAATTTAAACCTTAAACTCTAAGCGTACAGAGCATAATGTGATCATCATTTAATGCGTTTAGAAACAGTATATGGGACCTATTTTTTAGAGACATGATAAACATCTCCTTACGAAATCAATCATTGACAACTAGCTGCAATATTCAACTACTAAGCTTGAAACCTGTTATACTAAGAAATGTTGTAAGGTTTTTTCGAAAATGGAAACTTCTAGTGAGATTATATACATATTTTAGTGGACTATATAATAATCCATTGGAAATGTTTATGCGGATGGAGTCAACGTGGTTTCACTGACGCGCGTGCCGTGTGTGGGATGGCGCGAAAGACGAAACGTGCGAATTCAGGAGTATGATTTCCAATTAATCCTGTCCGTTGGGATAGCAAAACAGATTAATTTAACTTAAAAAACATCTGGACGTTTCTTCGAAAGGATTTTCTAAAGAATCTTGAACAGTCTTTGCTAGTGTAGGTAGTCAAATGAGGGCGTTCGCTCGCTTGAGAAAGCTTTTCTCAAAAATGCATGGCAACTCTAAGATTCTTCGGGCGAGGAGTCATCCTGGTTCTCACGCTGGGCGAATAACGCAGTTTCCTAGTCTCCTCCGAAGCCATTTCCCTAATGGATTATCACGAAGTTCAGTCTTTGATTGTAAACCTCTTTAAAGAAATTACTTCATTAAAAAGTCTTTGAGTTTCTCTAAGTTGGTCAACGTCATCTATATTGTGCTTGACAAACTTCACGTAGCAAACCTTCAGAGCCCTTTGCCCACTAAGACTCTCTTTGATGAGCAAAATCGTCTCGTGTTAGACATTAGGGTGCATAAGGGGCCGATTACATGGAGCATTTTCAACCCCGGGGTTGAACTCAGCCCTGTTTACCGGGTTGAAATTTCAGCCCTGTCTGTAATACAAAACTCTATCAAAATCAAACGCGCGATTACATGACAAAATTTTCAACCCAGGGCTGAGTTCAACCCCGGGGTTGAACTCAGCCCTGGGTTGAAAATTTTGTCATGTAATCGTTTCAACCCAGGGCTGAAATTATCATGAGTTATTCGAGCATACGTGGTAGTGACTATTTATTACAAGAAGACAAAATAAAGGCTTTTTTTACTTCCACGAATCGATGCCGCGAACGTATAGTATAACGTTTTAACCCCGGGGTTGAAATCGTCCATATAATCGCAAAAAATTTCAACCCGGTTAACAGGGCTGAGTTCAACCCCGGGGTTGAAAATGCTCCATGTAATCGGCCCCTTAATTTGGGCGTGAGTTATAGTGAGTTAACAGGAGACATTGGCAGATAGCATGCATGGCTAATCATTAACACACAAGACTCCTTTTCACGTGAAAATCGTCAGCCAATTTCCCACTGGGCGAATTTGTTCGCGTGACTACTACTAAAAAGTAGGAACTGATCCAACTTTTTCGCGGCGATCTAATCCAACTTTTTCAAAGGAACGAATCCGACTTTTTTGCTAACCAATCACATTGGCAAGATTTTTTTCGCTTCGCGCGAACAAATTCGCCTGGTGCATGAAAATGTGCTATAGATTCAACTACCTATGCTTGTAGATGCGCTAAGACAGCGAAAATGTAGTCATACAGACGCCGCGGAGAGATTTCCTCACGACAATTTGATATCCGTGTCTGACGAATGTCTAATGAAGTATGTCGACAGGCACTGGGAAAAACGCAACGTCAGGACTCTAGTCTTTCATGAATATTGGCTGATGAAACTTTACTATTTATATATATAACTTGCTAAATATATTGCTGGCAAGAATGAAGATTTGGAATCAACGGAGGAAACTGTTTTCATACTCAGTTCTTTGTGAAACTTTACTATTTATATTTATAACTTGCTAAATATATTGCTGGCAAGAATGAAGATTTGGAATCAACGAAGGAAATTGTTCTCATATTTAGTTCCTTGTTTGGCTTTGCTGAAACATATTTTAATAGTTTTTCTAAAACTTTCCGGCCTCTCATTCTGAAATTTTTTCTTATTTTTAATCATATATATTGGTCTTCGGAAAAGTTTGGCATCCATGGGTCGGGGTTCCTCCCGGCCCCCACGTTTTCTTCAATCTTCCAGGGTTTTTTTAGGTAAAACATTGGCAAAGATGTCTTTCTTATATGAAAATCTTGTGTCCTCAATTCTTAATGACCCCATGACTTAGGTTGCTTCCGTATTAGTACATCATTAGGGCTTATATATAATTACAAAATGATGCAACTCGCTTCAAGTTTTTAAACTTTTTTTTAGTCATAGTTGCATCAGATACGCAAGTTCACAGTTGGTATGTTTCAGTCATGTGATGATACGTTTAGCACTGGGTGGTCAACTCCAAATGAAAACACCGATTTGTCCGATCAAGTTAAATATTCATATATATAAGTATTGATCTTGTGTTTAGTATCAAATATAATAATTTATAATAATTTATTAATTTGTACCGCGCTAAAACTATAGAATATTCTAAAGCGCTTAATTACATAAAATAGGAAGCTAATTTAAAAATTTCCCTACGTTATTTACACATCATTTAACTACTATAAGCATCTATTTAAAAATATTTAAAAACAAGAAGTGTTATTAATGTACGCATCTCTATACAAAAATGTCTTAAGATCTGTCTTAAAAGAATCCAACGAAGTTTAATGAAATTTACTTGCTTCCACAAGGCATAAAGTGGCAATATATGTAAAGGCGACCAACAATTAAGCGTTTCCCTAAGTTGAGTGAAACCCACCTATCGTTTTTTTCAACACGGCTTCACCCCAAACTAATTAGCATAACTAATTTTGGTGGCATTTTGCATTAACGCTCGTGTAAGGACGAAAAAAACCTTATCTTTAAGTTTTGTCATATGTGTTGAAGGTTATCACAAACTGATACAGTGTGTGTTTTTCCTGACTGACCTCCGTGTTGATAATTCTTTGCTAGCTAAACTAACACCAAACGTACAGTCAAAGATTTTATAGAATTGTCTCTATAACTGCAGAGGATTACGATATCCCGCTAGTCTAAAAGTCTTCAATAGGATATTAAAACTAGCTTTAAAGTCTGCTACAGAATTAGGCTAGTCTTTCTCACGAATTAGGCTAGCCTTTCCGCCATTTTCGGGGTACTTCAAGAGTCTCCGCACCACGAAATACAACTTGTTAGTATTGTAGTTGTTTTGTTTGGGCCTTGTTTGTATAATGGTAAATTTACAGTTACAACTTTTAAAAGTCGCTTTTCACGTTGTTTGAATTGTCTAGAATCTTTCACGAGGGCAGACAGTACCCCAAAATGGTGGATTTTGACCTTCGTGAGAAATGCTCATTTATTATCGTAACCAGAGGTAGTGATGAATTTGATGTTTGGTTTTTCTGTAACAACTCGCCGAAGAAGAGGGTAACATGCTTACAGCAACCTCAAAGAAAGGCTTTTTAACGCTTTTTCTTTGTTAACTTCAGGAAGAAATCTTGTAGTTTGTTTTATAAATTTTATCGTTAAAGTTTGCGTTGTTAGTAAACAACAGTGCACAATCAATAGTTAATGGGAATAACTGCTCGTTTGTGCAAACCATTCTTTAATTAAAAGGGGATATAGATTGAGTGGGTCGTGGGAGTGAAACGGATGCCCATGCGAAGTGGCCGGCCACACGGCGAGACTTCGAACAGCGCCAGGAGGGAAGATAAATTCATCCTGCCCATTGTTTAAGCAAGGAAAGGCCTTGGATTAACTACAATACAAATATTTTGAGTCTGTGACAATATTGTATTTAATTAAATTGTCAAACAATTGTCAGTGTAGGATATTACTCATGGTAGATTATATGTCTGGAGGCATGGCTTTGTAATTCAAAGAATGTGCACCGATTTTACTCGAGCCTGGAAACGAGGCTAAAACTCTGTCTGACAACTGTGTAACAACTTTTGACCATATCGCGCAGGCTAAATATCGACCAAATATCCGCACAGTCGGCACAGAACCCCTTTAAGTAAAAGAGTCATCCTAAGCGATCCCATTTTCTTTATTTCGAGTCTTTGATGACTTTGATCAATCATATTTAATATTAATAGCCATTTTGTTGTATTTTCTTTCCTTATAAATGGTTTTAAGAAGGTACTTTACTCAAATTTTCTTTCAAATCAAATAAATTCGCTTAATATTCACTTCAATATATATTCATTTTGAAACACGTTTTATATTATTCACTTACGTTGAGTTACGTATATGTAGTAATGTAGTATTATTAGAAAACACAAGTTTTAATATTTTAATAATATATAAACGTAATATTTTGTTTTATAAAACTACTATAGAAGACGTAGCATTTATAAATAGTCTAATTTATTTTCTAAAGTTGTTGACTGTTTATAAATGCTTTTCATAAGTATACTGTTCAGACAGTTGGTGTGAGGCTGGTATATAAACCCATTGAATGCTCTCCCCTTGATGAGTATTAATAAAATGATCTGGTGTTTAATAGACAGAGTAAAATAATAAAGTTGGCTGCATCGGGGCACAATGCGACTCAATGGGTTAATGTGACTGACTGATCAGATTTAAACAGGGGCTCCGGAAGCAATGTGAAGCGGCGGGGGCAGCCATTTCAAAAGGACACTTGCTTTCAGCCATCATTTTTCTGGGTGGCAATATTTTTTAAAACTTTACTGTATGGATACTCGATTACTTGCAGCTTGATATTATGGGTCGGCAAACTTTGACATTAATTTTCAACAATTTATTGGTTGCAAATGTTGTGCTAAGGGCGGAAAATAAAATCAGTAAATGGACGTATATTGCCTGATTTAGCATTGATTTTACTACAACTGGTTAAAAATTAAGCGCAAATTGCTTAACATTGCTTAAAAATTGTTATAAATTCCAATTCCTGAGAATAGCGCACACATTTCGAAGTGTAGCTCTGGTAAAAAGGGCAACTTTTGTCCCTGTGCACCATCCAAACTGTTTGGGCAACAGGGGCAGTTGCCCCTGTGGCTCAGGCGCCCCTGGATTAAAAAACCTGTTACATGGTCTTGACAGACACAAAGGTTTTGTGTGAGAATGGACAATGTTTTATTTGTTCATCCATTGATGGAAATAATGCTTGCTTTTTATGCAAGTGTTGATCTTCCAATTTTTCATCTTTCTAGGTGATGGCTTGGTAATACGGAACATGGATAAACAACCTAGTCAAGGTACAGGCAAACCTAGTCAAGGTGCAGAGAAACCAGGTCAAGGAGCAGGCAAGCCGAGTCAAGGAGCAGGCAAACCTAGCCAAGGTACGGGCAAACCTAGCCAAGGTACGAGTAAAGAGAAGCAGAAGGGAGCTGAAGGAGGTCAGAAAGAAGGAAAGACAAAAGCCGAATTGAAAGCTGAACGAAGGGCAAAACAGGTGGGAAATAATAATTTAGATATGTTTTAATTTTAAAAGACACAATACAGTCTACATAGTTGAGCCTTTCTCTTATAGCTCTCTAATACGGAGTATGCGCATCTCTTTTATGGACATCTCGTTTACAGACACCTCTATAATATGGGCACCTCACTAATACAAACACCTCTCTGCATGATATGGGCATCTCTCTGATACAAAAATAATGTAAAATAATAAAGTAGGGTGCATCAGAGTACATTGCCACTTAAAGGGTTTTATTAATTAATGGGTAAACTAACTGCTTCACCAATTTCTAAAGGAAGCCCAGCGATCTGCAAAGGGGAAGTCTCCAAGTGGTCAAACCACGTCAGAAGAACCAAAAGATGCTAAAGATGCATTGAAGGATGCCAGTACAAATGAATCAACAAAATCAAAAGCTGAATTGAAGGCAGAACGAAGGGCTAAACAGGTACAGACATTGCTATATCCAATTCACAACTTTTGATAACTGGGATGCCTAGCAACCCAGCAGGACTTCAAATTTGTGGTATCCTGATTAATCCAGGTGATACCAGAATGTGGATACTGGAAATCACAAACTCTGTATCCTGAGCAATACTGAAAAAAATTCTGGTCACTGACAATACAAAAATAATTTATTATTCAAATGTGGAATTATACTAGATTTTCTGGGTGGATACAAGATTTTCTGGGTGGATACCAGATTTTCTGGGTGGATACAAGATTTTCTGGGTGGATACCAGTTTTTCTGGGTGGATACAAGATTTTCTGGGTGGATACAAGATTTTCTGGGTGGATACAAGATTTTCTGGGTGGATACAAGATTTTCTGGGTGGATACAAGATTTTCTGGGTGGATACAAGATTTTCTGGGTGGATACCAGATTTTCTGGGTGGATACAAGATTTTCTGGGTGGATACAAGATTTTCTGGGTGGATACAAGATTTTCTGGGTGGATACAAGATTTTCTGGGTGGATACAAGATTTTCTGGGTGGATACAAGATTTTCTGGGTGGATACTAGATTTTCTGGGTGGATACCAGATTTTCTGGGTGGATACAAGATTTTCTGGGTGGATACAAGATTTTCTGGGTGGATACAAGATTTTCTGGGTGGATACAAGATTTTCTGGGTGGATACCAGATTTTCTGGGTGGATACAAGATTTTAAGTTGCTAGTATCCTGCTGGGAACTTCAAATTTGAAGCCCTGACCCTTGTAAGGTTCTTTGTTCAGATCTCCATGTATTTTCCTTGGTGTAGGAGGCTCAGAGATTGGCAAAAACTCAAAAGCAAGAAGCCAGCAAGACCAAAGGAAGTACTGACGGTAAGCTAGAGAAAAGGATTTATGTGTCTTTGGGGATGATTTCTTTAGTTGTTGGGAGGGTGCACTCCCTTGAAAGTCCCCTCCCTCTGAAAAAACTGCACCCCCTCTCTCTGTATCACATGAAATTTAAAGTAAGATCTTCTGGTGTTAATTTTGCATACAGCTAGGGGAGAGATTCGTGTGCTGTCGAGTGTTCAAGCTGATGATGAAAAACTACAGAAGAAAATTGCAAAGAAACTTGCAAAGGAGAATGTCCCGCAACGCATGTCAGTGCAGAAGAAAGTTGGTCTCTTCTCACATTTACATCAATATGAAAGACAACAAGCTCTAACTAAAGAAATAAAGTAAGCTCTAAGTTTACTCTTTATCAGTTCTAAACTGTTCCCCATACATGGTCAAGTGTTACAACAGAGACTTTTTGGAGGAAATAACTCTTCTCACATCCAGGTGATCTGGGAACTCGGAAAAGGCCTGGCACTAGTTGTAAAATAGAAATCCATTTCTGGTTTAAAACTACTCAATATCTCATCAACAGTATTAGATTTCTATCTCAAATTTGTCCCAGACATTCATTTCCCTGTGCAAGACACAGATACAAAGTTTCAAACAGTTTCACAAAAGAATCGGGGCGTGACAAGTGATTAAAGGCACGAAAATGGATTTCTATTCTGTTGCTAGTCCCAGTCCTTTTGCTCACCGTCAGATCACCTGGATGGAAAGGGGAAATTATAATCAGACAATGCAGAGATCCCTGGTGACTAACCTCCTCTGCAAGCCAGGGACCTAGCCAGGATTACCAATCTGCCAGGCATGCCCCCGCCCCAAGAAGACTATTTTTACAAAATACTGGAGTTTTAACATTTTTTTGCCTGTCCACATTCAAAAATACACATCCAAATGACGGGTGGACGTACAGGCCTCTGGGTAAGCCATGCTGCTGCTACTGATCTGATCAGTGCATGTTGCTAGCTTCTCTATTAAAAAATCCAATCCACAGTTACTCCTATAGAGGTGCCTGCAGAGCAACATGTTTCACAGGGTCACAGCTCCACCACAGCCCCAAGGGGGTGGGCGGAGGTGAGACAGAGACATGTACTAATTACTGTACCACTAACACTCTACAGTATTATGAAAGCAATGATAAATTTCTATTATCAAGGTTCACATCAGGCAGTATTCATCCAGCAATAGTTAAACTGGGTCTGCAATATGCTGAAGGAATCATCTGTGGCTCAAACGCAAGATGTGTCTCCTTACTCTTTGCCCTCAAACAGGTACGTCAACAACACTGCAAGTTACTGTTTCCAAATAAAACCTGGTTTACCCTATCAAAGTTTCTGTGATCACAGTAGGAATTTTGCATCGCTAAATTCTAAGTTTTGAAAGATTTGTAAGAAATGTTTGAAGGAACTGACTCATTGTTTAACAGTTCCCGCACAGTGGCGGGAATTCACTTTTTCCGGTGGGGGGGGGCAAAGCCTCCTAAATTTCCGACAAAACTTTCAAATTTCCGACGTACCCCCATTTGCACTCGAAAAGACTGTTTTTAGCCCTCTTTTAGGTCAAAATTTCCGAAAATTCGGCAATTTTCCGTGAAGGTGGGGGGGGGGCAGCCACCCCCTTGCCCACCAAGATTTCCACCGCTGTTCCCTCAAACGTTTCAGCAAAAAGACATTGTATACACTATTAAAGTTTCTGTGATGACAGTAGAAATTAAGTGTTAAACACTGTGTAAGTTCCCTCAAGCATCTCTTACAAACATAGAATTTACCTTTACAAAATTCCTACTGTGATCACAGAAACGTTGATAGTGTAAACCACTCTTAATATAAAAAATGTGAATATATAATATAAATAAACTCCCAATTTCTTAGGTGATAGCGGACTATACAACACCTACCCACAAAGAACTATGTAGGGATCTGGAAGTGAAACTTAAACCAAATATCACGTAAGTAATTCAGGTGTTTTTGTCAAACATTACCGGACAGAGGTTTATTTTGTTTATTTTATCCATGTTTTTAGATTTCTAACGCAATGTCGTCCTCTGTCTGTCAGCATGGGAAACGCCATCAAGTATCTTAAACTGCAGATCACACAAATACCACCTAGCATGTCAGAAAAACAGGTCAGTCAAGTTATGGTTTTGATGAATATTACAATGTGAAGTGCAGGGCATTTTTAAGAAATTACAACTACTGGGGCTACGTCTGAATGAGGACCTTTTCCCCATACGGTTACGCGTACATAAAGACTATGCTATGCTGACTTTTATAAGATGGAATATTGAGAATGTGAGAGGATATGAGAAAGCAGGCAGATGCAACTTTTTCAACAAGGATGACTTTTTACTAATGATCAAAAGAACCCAAAATCTTGCTTCACTACTGGGGCAAGCAAAGAGTAAATATGTAACTACTGGGGTAAATGCCCCAGTAGTTACATAGTTAAAAAATGCCCTGGAATGAATTGATCAGTCATGGTGCTTCATTATTCATCATGAATTTACCCATTATTCAAATCTCTGTAATATTATTTAGGCAAAGAAAAATTTAATAGAAAGTGTCGACAAATTTATCAAGGAGAAAATCTCACTGGCTGGTGAAGCCATTTCTAAAAACTACGCCATTCAGAAAGTTAATGATGATGACGTCATTATGACGTATGCATGGTAAGAATTACAGCGTTAGTTATGAGCAAATATTATACACTTTTATTGCTAGATTTTAGTGAGTCGTATAGCGGGTCCACAGATGATAGTCGTCTTAGACTAATTTTAAAACTAGGCAAGGAAATGCAAATAAATCACCACAGCTAGAAAGAACATACTAAAATTAGTAAAATTGCAATGTTTGGTTGCGAAATGTTGTAAAATACGGAAAATATAGCCTTGCAAAGTTTGCAAATTCTGTATACTTTTGTATTGCGTGCGGAAATTGCTACCGTTTTCCGCCCAAATGTGGTAGCCGGAATTTCCGCATGCAATACAAAAGTATACAAAATTTGCGAACTTTGCAAGGCTATATTTTCCGCATTTTACAACATTTCGTAACCAAACTTTGCAATTTTACTCATTTTAGTATATGGTCTTTCCGGGAATATACTTTTTTGCCAAGATAAAAAATTAGTCTATAATCTATTTGTCTCCGAATACAAGACTATACTACATATAATGAAAAGACTAGATTGTGACAATATTATCTCACTCTGATAACTGCAGGTTGAATGCTAGTTGGTTGTATTGATGTGTAGTCTTATCATTTTAGTTCGTCGTTGATAGTAAAGATTTTGAAAGATGCATTTGACGCTGGCAAGAAATTTAGAGTTATAGTCGTTGATTCAAGACCTAAAAGCGAAGGTAGAAATGCATCAGACTGGAATAATCACCTCGCTACAACTTGCTGACATTCTCAAATCAACAATGCAGATTAAACTTTCGCCTTTACGTTTTGTAGGAATTCACTGTCTCAAGCAATTGTTGAAACATGGTATCAAGTGTTCTTACGCACAAATCACATCATTGGCTTATCTCATGAAGGAGGTATGATGTTTTGATAGGAATATATTCTAATAGAGATCTATAATGGATAGCTCTATCTACATGTTCTAAGTAAGCTGTTGCCTCTAGACGCCCATGCAAAAAGGGCCAATAATCCTCAATAAATCCTGGTACATACGCCTGGCATCATCCCAATAGAATTACATGAACTTGCGATTAGAGCTCGACAACTGGACTCTACAGCTCAGTTGGTCTAGAGCGCTGCACCGAAATCGCAGGGCCGTTATTCTGTAACCCTTACTGAAGCCAACAATACAATCTTATTCTTCTACTCTAGGTTTCGAAAGTATTTCTTGGTGCTCATGCATTGCTGGCCAATGGTTGTGTAATGTCGAGGATTGGTTCAGCCATGGTGAGTTTGGTTGCGAAGAGATGCAGTGTTCCTGTCCTCGTCTGTTGTGAAACATACAAATTTTGTGATCGAGTACAGACTGACGCTTTTGTTTTCAACGAACTAGGTAAGTAAGAAAAGCTTTTTTCGGTCATAGAGACATAGAAAATATTAAAACTTATGGGGAGATTTTGTTTTCTGTGTTGGTGTAATGTACTCAAGCTTGCCCGGTGTGGATATACACTCAGAGTAACATCACAAGCATGAAGCATCGTTAATGGGGAGAGTTGTAAAAAATACAACAGTATAGCCCCTCTGATGCAGCACGAAAATAGAGTTTTTCATGGGTAGAAAATTTCGGGCGAAAACTGTATGCATTTTTACATCTAACCAGGGGCAGTTGTGAAAAATGCAACTATAGACCATCTGGCGGGAATCGAATCTGCCACCCTGCGATTCCGGTACAGCGGTTTGACCACTGGTCCAGTTGTCAAGAGCTAACCATAACTTCATGTGCGCATGCTAGTGATCAGGGGTAAATATTGTAGATTTTAGGCATCTCGATTGAACAGAATGTTGAAAGAGTTTTAAATATATATGAAATTTTGAGCGAACACAAATATTTGTATATATTTTACACCTGCCCGGGGCGAAACACTTTGGCAGGAATTGAGCCTGCGATAATTTTGCCACTTGAGCCCACGATTCATTCTCACGTTCTGTACTTTATGTAATCTTACTCAAGGTGATCCAGACGACCTAATACCAGACCAGCATGCAATGGGCTCAGAGACACTTCATAACTGGCGACAACTAGACTCGCTCAATCTCCTAAATTTAATATATGACGTCACTCCTTCGGATTTCGTTTCCATGGTGATAACGGAAATTGGTATGATACCTTGCACGTCAGTTCCGGTTGTGTTACGAGTCAAGAACGTTGAGTATCAATGACGTAATGCTAAGATATGACGTCATGTTTATGGGCCAAGTACTGGTACCGTATCACCATAGACACTGTCTTCGTGATTGTTTACTAACTTCGGAATAGTAGTGGAAAACAACGTATATTTATATCAAAGATAAATTAAATCAAACACTGTTAAAGCGTAATTAACGCATTGGTGCGAATGTGCCATATGGATTCTTTTCATGACACTTTAATAATAACAATCATGATCCAGTGATCAGAATGTTCCATTGTCTTTTCATTGTTTTGAAAATCTTACCGTTCTCCAAGCCATCCAGTGATTAGAATGTTCCATTGTCTTTTCATTGTTTTCAAAATCCCACTGTTCTCCATGCCATCCAGTGATCAGAATGTTCCATTGTCTTTTCATTGTTTTCAAAATCCCACTGTTCTCCATGCCATCCAGTCATGATCCAGTGATCAGAATGTTCCATTGTCTTTTCATTGTTTTCGAAATACCTCTGTTCTCCATGTCATCCAGTGATCAGAATGTTTCATTGTCTTTTTATTGTTTTCAAAATCTTCCTGTTCTCCATGCCATCCAGTCATGATTCAGATCAGAATGTTCCATTGTCTTTCCACTGTTTTCGAAATAATCTCGTAATTTCATCGCGAGCTCTCTGGCATGATCATAACACGTGTACAAAGTTGTTCATATAAACACGAGGCTAAACTCAACATAAAAACTCCCAATGTATTTAAGCTCGATGCATTACATTAAAATTTAGAAGTTTCATATTAATACCACAGAGCAGACTACAGTACAATCTATATTATAATACTATACACTATTCATATGTCTCTAGTTTCTACTTTTTTGCTTTCTTGGCTGCGAGCCTTGAATTATGAAGACTAATTATTTCTTGAATTTCATTTTCAAAATCAGTCGAGCTCTCGACGGTATTACATCCAGTTTCATGTAACTTTGAATTAACTTCGGAATTTTTGGATGGATTTTTTCTTTTTTGGTTTGTTTCGTTGGATCTTCGAAGATTTTTTGATTTCGTTGGCGTTCTTTGTGCCTCGGGTTTTGTCTGAAATAAAGAGGAAAAATATTTAGTTTGCTTGCGTCTTTGTGGAATCTGCTTTAAGTCGTTAGTTGAACGCGCAGGGTAGAATCTCACATCTTGTAGCAAGTCTGCCAACAAGCCGTCAACAAGTTGTGTTCGCACTGCTTGTCCCAAGTTGTCAACTGAAGTTAGGAACAAGCTGTTAACAACTTGTAACAACCTTGTTGATATTATCAGACTTGTTGCAAAGTTGTTCCAACAAGTCCGATACAGTCATGATATAACAATATTGTTACACCTTGTGTCGTTAACCTTGTAACATTCTTGTTATATCATGACTGTATCAGACTTGTTAGAACAACCTTGTAACAATTCTGATAATGCCATCAAGCTTGTTACAACAGCTGGGAACAAGCAGTGCGAGCACAACTTGTTGACAGCTTGTGAACAGATTGTAACAACTTGCTTGCAGACCTGTAACAACTTGTGTGTTTTTACGCGTGTAGTTTTAACGTTCTGTATAAAAGCGCACGAGCATCGCTCGCAGGCACTTTATGAATTTTTGCAAGCGCATTTGACGCAATGTTAAATACTGAGCCTTAACACTCTCTTGTGTACCTTTGCTGTTGGTGCAACCACAGTGGCGTTTCCTTTGCGAAGACGTCTTCCATCCAAATCGTATTCTGAATTTTGAGCTGTCCAGATACGTCTGTTGTGGTTAGTAATCATTTCACGTAACTCCTCGTCCATGTCTTCTTGGTTGACTGTCGTTGCAGCTGCTGGTTTCACGTTCTCCTTCTACAAACACAAAACAACAAATGGACCATTTGCATTATAGACTAAATTTTGATCTAGACAAAAATTTCATCACAGCTTGAAAGAGCATCACAAAATTAATAATATTCCAAAGTTTCGTTGCGAAATGTTGTATAAAAGTGCGGATAATATAATATAGCCCTGCGAAGTTTGCCGTTTTTCAGTCATTTTGTATTACGCACGGGAAATTGACAGCCCAATCGGGTATTGGGGCATCAATTTCCCATTTGTAATAATACAAAATGACTGAAAATTGCAAACTTCGCAAGGATATATTATCCGCATTTTACAACATTTCGCAACGAAACTTTGGAATATTACTAATTTTGTGATGCTCTTTCAAGCTGTGATGAAATTTTTTTCTAGATCAAAATTTAGTCTATAATGCAAATGGTCCATTGTCCCAGATAAGATTATCCATTGACAGTACTTCAGGGCTGCCGAGAGGGGGTAGGCAGGGGGTACTCTGTCCTGCACAGCCTTTCAGCAGCTCTGGAACAATCTCACACCCAGAGCATGCCTTTTTTCAGGTTATGGTTGCCCTGCCCACCCCTAACCTGCGAACGGGCATGCTCTGGGATCAAATGAAAAAAATAGATACGTGATGCGTACACACCTTGGCATGTTTTACAGGTGATGCAGTTTTTCTTATTCGTCTTCCATTTAAATCATATTCTGATTGTTGACTAAGGAATTTGCTGTTGTGTTTTTCAATTATCTTTTGAAGCTCCTCATCAACAACAACATTCTTGCTTTTTGTTGAACCACAGGTTGAACTTTCATTCTAAAAAATTTTAATGTTCCCTTGTACTTTGCCCAATTTAACAATATTGAAAATATCCGTCGATAATATCTTACCCATGCTTGTTTTGATTTCTGTAAGTTTTGAGGACAGGATCTTCTTGCAGTTTTTAAATTCTTATTTTTGACTCCAAGTTTCCTAGACAGTGTACCAGGTGCAAGAGGCGAGGTGGCAACCTCAGTACTGACTCTTGCTGGTAGTGACGTCTTGTTTGATGAACTGTTAGAACTGACTCGCTTTGGCTGTAAGTCTAATGATGTTAAGAAAGCATTAAATTGCCTTAGATTATTCCTAGATAGATCTACTTTTATCAGTTCTGAACTGTTCCCTCTAGGGGTACAGTAGGGGTAAAAGTAAGAACTGCTCATTATTGATCCAGTGTTACTACAGGAAGAAACTATTCTTGGGTCTCACTACGGCATTATGCAGTTAATCTGACAGGGGTCAACCTCAAATGTATTGATGCTTATGCTGTACTGGAGTTGAGAAAATGATACGAAATTCTGTGTATTTGTCACCAAACACAAGGCTAATACATAAAATGAGCAATCGACTCACTCTGATAACTGTGTTTTGTTTTAGAGTTGACCCCCCACCCCCACCCCGTCACTTTTGTGACGTCATATGAAACCCAAGAATAGAAAACCTGCCAAGTCAAAGTGGAAGCATCCTATTTGTCACCCTATTACTTACCTTTAGGTAAACTAGACAAACATTGTGGCGAAAAGCTTAACGAACTGTGTCCATTCAACTGCCAACACTTCCGAGGTTTTTTGACGACTTCATCTCCTTGATTAGAACTTGACATGTTTGTCTCATCAATACTGTTTCCTTTACTTGTCCTGCTTTCCGATTCTCGTTTTGGATTAGATAAACTGGATTTACCAGTTAGACTGGATTTACTGGTAAGACTAGACTTACTGGCAAGACTGGATTTATTACCAGGTAGGCTGGATTTACTTGTCAAGCTAGATTTACCAGTTTCGGTTGATAGTTTGGAGCCCTCGATGCCCAAGACAGATTTCCGCAGTGGGCGCTTCTTTGGTTTGGGTTCAGGCGTGTTCAGGTTGGGTGAGTGCAATGGATGTATTTTCTGAAACCACCAGTCATATTGATCGCTAACGAAATAAATAAAATGATAGAATACAATACTGTTTGTTTTGAACCGTGCACTATACTAAAAAAAAAACCTAAATAAAACCATTAATAAAATGTGTCATAACAAAATATTATTCCCAAATCGTTACTAATTTATATAAAGCCAAACGCCTATTAAAACGAGAAGAAAAAAAAGGTGACAAAAAAGTAAGAAATTTCCCAACTGGGAATCGAACCTATGTGTTAATATTTTGCAGAAAGTCAGAAACAATAATAACAGGCTGTGCTGTAGTTAGTGGTAAATAGCTAACCAAGAGACCTTATATTATACAAATACCACACTGTTTATTACTATTTCTACAGTACAAACAAAAATCTCACTCATTTGTGTCATTTTCCAATTGGTCTTTCTCGCCTTCAAAGTCCATCCATTGTGGGGCATCGAACTCAAAATCTCCATCAAAATAATCGTCTTCTGGTGCCTCCACGGCCATTTGTCTTCCCGCAGTTATATAGTATAGTTTACAAACAACAAAAGTGACTAGCGCCAGACCCCTAACCGTGCTCGGTCACTTTTTAAATGACCCAAATTTAAATTTTGATAAGTTTTACAATTGTTTTTACTGCTTTTTAATGTTTATTTCCTTTAAATAAAAGCCTCCCAATTATTAGCTATTGCTCAGAATGCAAACTAAAGGTCGTACTTGGCGTAAAAGACAAAATAAAAGTGAAAAAGCAACGTCCTTAGCATATGGACAAGAGTACATTACATTGTTCCAATGGGCAAAGCACAATGGTGTTTTCTTTCATAAAATGAAACCAGCCATCTTTCCTGGCACTGGCAGGGGATTAATGGCAACAAGACAGATAAATGTCGGTGATTTGTTGATCGCTGTTCCAAAACGATTGCTGATCACTGAACAAATGCTAAGGTATATTATATATTCACTATTCCTACTTTGTAGTATTGTATTTGTACTTAGATTTTAGTTGTTGTCTGTCTATTAAGTATAAATAATACATAGATTGTTTTATTTATCAGGTTGACATTCATGGGGGATGCCCTCATATTTATTCATTAGAGTACCCCCCCCCCCCCGTGGAAGAATTTCTTGAGATCTTCCCCTCCCTGCAACTTTACAAGTCCCTGTCCAATTTTACCAGTACACCCACCCCCTGTACAAAAAAGTCCTTTCTTCTGGAAATTTATAAGAACCATCCCCACCCTGCCTTGAAATTTTACAAGAGTAAAGAATTGACATCTCAATCTGATTATTGTCCAGCAACATGATGTGTTCATTAAATTCACATATAAAACCTTTCAAATATTTTAGGAATTATTTTCTTGGTATACCAACTCCACCAAAAACCCCAG